>JAWQFJ010029781.1:7500-40000 GCA_034096865.1 Theodoxus fluviatilis | reverse complement strand
TTTAACTTCTGTAAATTGCTTCAACTACAAACGATCTTCAGTCAAAGTAACTTCTGCTGGCCCCAAATAACAACATTATTTTACCCCTTGCGCATGTCTATGACTTTTAGTCGAAAATTTGCCTTTCATTTATCTAGTATCCCATTGTCTCCATTATTACTTGTCCCCGTTACAATATGACCAGAACTTTACCTTGCGCTGTGCATTCTGTCACATACCATGGTAAATACGCGGTCTTCTTGTTTTGAACTTAGGAACGCAGGTTTTGATTGATGCTAAAAGAGTCTGGAAATGTCAGTTAAATCGTATACTGTGTCTATTCAAGTCAGAACTCGGAGATTATAGCGTTACGGTGATTATACCTTGCATTGATTAATGCAAAAGTTGTGAAATTGTACAATAAAATCGTATTAGTTTCGTTTGAACCGATTTGGTTTAGGTAAAACTCGGTATTTTGTTTCAAAATAACATTTATTTCTATTTATGAAAGAATATTTACGTGACCTAATCAATATTCATTTTCTATTTCTTTTAAATGCACATTATATTATTTGTTTCCAAAATAATGCGAATCGGCTTATCTTGTGAAAAAACGAAATTATTATTTGATGCAAGAATCAACTCGTGCACACATGCGTGCATGTGTGAGTGTGTGCATGCGCGCGCGCGTGTGTGTGTGTGTGCATGTGTGTGTGTGCGTGTGTGTGTGTGTGTGTGTGTGTGTTGTTTGTTTGTGTATGTGTGTGAAAATTTTGAATTGATAACACAGACTGATTAGACATTATTACATTCAATGCTCTTGTCTTACGTATGCGATTACCGTCACGTTTTACTGGCTAGTCGAGCCTTATCATTAGCTGCCTTCTCTTTTGACTAACGAGGTTTACTCAACGAGGTTTTGGACATAAGAAACACCTTTCAAGTTCTACGTGAAAGGTTCCAAAAGGTGATGATTTTCAAATGTTCAACCATAAAAGAAAAAGCAGCACGTTTAATTCGCGATCGAGTATTCACAATGAGAATGCTGTGTCGCTGTACCCTTCATCTTACGTGATTCTTTTGCCGAGTGAGCATCTTTCTCCTCCTCCTCCTCCTCCTCCTCCTCCTCCTCCTCCTCCTCCTCCTCCTCCTCCTCCTCCTCCTCCTCCTCCTCCTCCTCCTCCTCCCCCTTCCCTCCCCCTCCCACCCTCCCCTCCTCCTCCTCCTCCTCCTCCTCCTCCCCCACCCCCCTCCTCCTCCTCCTCCGTCTTCTTCTTCTTCTTCTTCTTCTTCTTCTTCTTCTTCTTATTATTATTATTATTATTATTATTATTATTATTATTATTATTATTATTATTATTATTATTATTATTATTATTATTATTATTATTATTATCATCATCATCATCATCATCATCATCATCATCATCATCATCATCATCATCATCATCATCATCATCATCATCATCATCATCATCATCATCATCATCATCATCATCATCATCATCATCATCATCACCATTATCATCATCATCATCATCATCATCATCATCATCATCATCATCATCATCATCATCATCATCATCATCATCATCATCATCATCATCATCATCATCATCATCATTATTATTGTTATAATATTATTATTATTATTATTATTATTATTATTATTATTATTATTATTATTATTATTATTATTATTATTATTATTATTATTATTATTATTATTATTATTATTATTTTCCTTCTTCTATTCCTTCTTCTTCTATTCCTTCTTCTTCTATTCCTTCTTCTTTTTTGTTCTTCTTCTTCTTCTTCTTCTTCTTCTTCTTCTTCTTATTATTATTATTATTATTATTATTATTATTATTATTATTATTATTATTATTATTATTATTATTATTATTATTATTATTATTATTATTATTATTATTAATTTTTTTCCCTCCTCCTCCTTCTTCTCCTCCTCCTTCTTCTATTCCTTCTTCTATTCCTCAATTCTTCTTCTATTCTTAATTCTTCTTCTATTCCTTAATTCTTATTCTTCTTCCTATGCTTTGAAAAAAAATTGCAATCGACAATTCTAGAGAGTCTGAAGTTTCTCGTCGCATCGTGTCTATTCAATGCCACTGTTGATTCGAGTTTGGGAATTTTACATTCCATAACGCCGAGGTCAAGCGCCCACATGCGACTGCTACCGATTGTTCCCTTCTGTCTCTTTATGCAGCGAGAACTAGTGTTCGTGGCCACGCCGCTGAAAACAAAATGCGCTATAACTGAAGACTTGTTTGAAAATTACATGTCTTTGGAAGAAACAAATGTTTTCTTTCTGTTTTGATGCCATCATAATAACTGTCACGGTAAACACACGGCTCCACGCTTTTTTATCGCAATATATGGATGTGGATAAAATAATGAAAAGTGTTTGCCTCATCCCCTCATGATCAAATCAAAACAGAGAACATTTTGAGATGTGCTCCTGGCACAAAAGTGTGCTCAGTAATTGACGTCTGCATGCATGCTCAACTGGAGGACAAAGCAGTCGAAATTTCATTTCCCTTCAGTAAATTACTTCAACCGTTTGAGATTTTCAGTCAAAATGTCATCAACGATCCTAAATACAGTGTATATAGGGTCTTTGATGTCATTGAGACATCCACCTTCAGCTCATTTTAATCCGGCTTGACACAAACCATACTTATACCAGAACGTCGCTTCTCTCTTCTTCTTTTTTACCCTCTCACCTTTTGTAAAAATCTTTCTCAATCTCTGAGACCCTGAAGATGTTCCCTCTTCGACTAAAAGAGCCCATTGTTTATCTGAATGAGACGGCAACTTCCGCTTGCACGGGAACAGAATCTGTTCCTGCTCATATCACCTTCCCCATCAGGCGTTGTATGCATCGCCAAGCTATTAAAAGCAGGATATAAACTTCTGTTGACATTTCTGGTGCATAATGGTGGTAAGTGTCAAGAGTCTTCGTGACAGGCTTGCACGTTTCTGCCGTGGAGAGGCCGGGCCTGGCAGTCTGTGTCGTTGGATGCCATTTCCAGGCAAGTGCCATACGGGGAACGCGAGCGGCAGATAATGGAAGGAAAACAAACAGCACCAGAAATAACTGGTTGACAAGCTTGTTGTTCCTGCCGCCGCATCAACCCGAAGCTACCGAGCGCGCGAAATCCGGTAGGTGGCTTCAAACAAACACGGGCCTTCTCTTTCTCTTCCTTCCTCCTTCTGTCTCTCCGCCCCCACCGGCCTGTTATCTCTTGTCCTCATCCATGACAGCCGCAAACACTGCGACCTTCCGGATAAAAAGGAATCCTTTGTGGAGGCGTCCGTGATGAATTCCCGAGACGGAAGCATCCCCTTGTCTCGGATCTATCAGCGGAACGAGGCAGAAGGTCGGGCAGTCGAAACGAGATCCTGCGTGGGCGTAGAGGGAGGAAAACTCCTCATGAATGAGCGCACCTTCCAAGCTAGGGAAGAAAAGACAGTCACGCGATTGCATCGTTTCTTCCGCGGCTGACGTGAGCCCCCGCAATTTCCTGTACAATTCATCACACGCTGGGAGGCTGCTGGTAATAGCTTCGCTATAAACTCTGTCGCTTCAGTGTCACTTTGGTCATAGGAATACTCGTAAATAATGCCGAGAGGGGGTGGAGTGGCGGGGGGTGAAGTAGAAAAGGGTGGCGGCGGGAGATGGAATGGAGAGAGAGGGATTCCGGGAGAGAGAGAGAGAGAGAGAGAGAGAGAGAGAGAGAGAGAGAGAGAGAGAGAGAGAGAGAGAGAGAGAGAGAGAGAGAGAGAGAGAAGCATGCATGTAATTCCCGCTATTCCTTTCACTTGAGCGGTCAAAGTCCATCAGACACCACGTGGCTAGCTGCTTGTCTGCGCCTGAAAAGTCCCACGTGCATCTGTAACGAGAAGACGGCTCTTCCCAGCGGAGCAGGACGATGCTGGGTTCGGTAGCTGGCGGAGGTGCAGTGGGCGGAAACTTATGCAAATTGGTCAACTCCGCCACACAAATACCTTGCCAGGGAGAGCGACGGGGCATCCGAACCTGCCCTCCCACACTGCGTGGATCTGTCATTTGGCAACGCCGGCATCGCCTTCCCTGTATTTCGTAAAGTCTGAAATTGTCAGTTCGGAACCAACTGGAGAGGGTCAGTCCATTGGAGATCCTTTATTCTGAAAATCGTCTTGGGAAGATATTTCACTAGGAACAGGTAAAATATTGATCAGTTTACCTCTTTGCATTTTTTATATCAAGAAAAGCTCAAGAAAGAACTCTGTGCCGAAGAGACAGATTGTACGAGGTGTGCTCGAGCGTGAAAGATTCCAGCTGTAGCCAGAAAAAGCTGTAGAGTGACTCCTCCCCCTTCCCAAGCTCTTCCATCACTACAACAACTCCCCACCCCCGACCCTGGCCCCTCCTCAACTCCGCCTACCCCCCCACCTCTCTCTCTCTCTGGTGGAATTCCAGAAATCTGTGGGACCGGAGCCACGTGTGACGGGAGAGCACTACCCCGGGCTTCCAATAAACAGGGGTCGCCCCAGCGTCCATCGCAGACGACTGTTGAGCCGTGATGCTGTTCGACACGTTCTGACATTTCTGCTGTGACAGCCTGGAATTCGTCTGCGAGAGCCTCAGAGTTTGGGCAGCTTCTTCCAGCTGTGGCGAGGACGTGTGGCAAGTTCAAGTGTCAGCAATTTCTACTGGGAAAGACATAAGATTTTCTTCACCTGTTTCTACAGATTGAACCACTTCTTGTAAAGTTTCCGGTGATCTTGTGTCGGTGTTCACGCACAGCAGTGCAGACTTCAGGGATATCGTGACGAGCATCTTAGAAGAGATTCTGGAATTCCAGAGCGTGCGTCCATCTGGAGATAAAATTTCGGTAATGATATCTTCTTCTTTTTTATCCAGAGTCGCGATTCCAAATGATTTCCCCTTTTCTTTAATGTAAAAACAATTGCTAAAACATGACTCGCTTGCTCAGAATAGAGAAGAAATCTACAAATGTTACAGTGCCTGTTACATAACTTGGACTATGCTGTCGTTTGGTTACAAGAAAATATCTTTTACTACATTTTTACTGCGGAGAAGTATTGGGAAATCCATATTTGCCTTTAGGTTGTAATATTTCAGTACTGAGGTACTGATTAGTTGTAAGTTTTTTCCATAATGGGAATACATTTGCTCAGTACCTGCTCGTGCTTTTGAAAATTCAAAGGCAGTCCATGATAGAAAATTATCACTGTGTATCGTGTGCTCTTGTGAGATTTTTCACCATCAACCAGATCTTTGCAGAGTCAAATATTTCCGTTGGTACACGGCAAATCATGTCTGAAAGATTGGAATTTTATGTAGGAATGTTTGCATCCAGCACAAGCTCAAGAAGCACCTCCAATAATGCACCGGTCCGTCAAAATGGGCTACCTGTTGGAATATGTATAATTCAAAAGAATGTAGGTAAATGAAGGGAAGACTGAAATGCAATGGGCGGACGTCCAAATGGGCTTCCTGTGAGAACATGTATAATAAAAAGAATTAATGTAGGCAAATGGAGTGATGACTGAAGTGCAGCGGGCGGATGTCCAAATGGGCTTCATGTGGGAACATGTATAATTCAAAAGAATCTACGTAAATGGAGTGAAGGCTGAAATGCAACTGGCAGACGTCCAAATGGGATTCCTGTGGGAACATGTATAATTCAAAAGAATGTAAGTAAATGCAGTGAAGGCTGAAATGCAACAAGAGGGCGTCCAAATGGGATTCCTGTGGGAACATGTATAATTCAAAAGAATGTAAGTAAATGCAGTGAAGGCTGAAATGCAACAGGAGGGCGTCCAAATGGGATTCCTGTGGGAACATGTATAATTCAAAAGAATGTAAGTAAATGCAGTGAAGGCTGAAATGCAACAGGAGGGCGTCCAAATGGGATTCCTGTGGGAACATGTATAATTCAAAAGAATGTAAGTAAATGCAGTGAAGGCTGAAATGCAACAGGAGGGCGTCCAAATGGGATTCCTGTGGGAACATGTATGACAAAAAAGAATATAAGTAAATTGAGTGAAGACTGAAATGCAACAGGCGAACGAAGAAAACAAGACAGATAGCCGAAAACACAAGGAAAAGAAGATTATTGGGGCAGCAATGAGAAGGAAAAAAAAGCAACAACGACAACAACAACTCCGAGGATTGTCTTTCAAGAACACATTCAATATCAAGAAAGAGTTGACCTCACAGGGTGATATGAATGTTTTGCTCAGAGTCGATCAGAAAGACGAATTCTATTTACGAAATATGTTTACAATTCATTCCGTTTTTGAGCCAAGAGTTCTCCTTCGATAACAAGTAAACAGCATTTCCAAGAGGGAAAGATTACTCGGAAGCACGACATTTAATATTCACGGGGCAATTACAGCACACACACAACTGTACAGCATTTTCTTTATTTTAAAATGCCCAGCAGATTACCAATTTTTCAAACATTGTAGAGACCGTAATGTACAGAGGAAAGATTCATTACAAGAACCGTAAGACATCAACATTAACAGTTTTGCTTCTCGTCGTGTTCTTTTTCTCTACTTTTCCCTTTCATTATCAAGGACTGCTAATTTGTCATTTAGAAGTGTTACTCTTGCGCATTCCAACACCTCCAAGCACTCTTAACAGACTTCCCTATTCCTCATCTGGCAGAACGTTGTAACAGAACAGACGAAGTCAGTATACAACATTCATGTCATTCCTCTGTTCTCTGTTTCAGAAACGCCTATAGTGCCAAGCTGGAAATGGCGAGGACAAGTCTCTTGCAACTGGACCTCGTGGTGTGTGTGTTGTTGGCGCTGGGTCTCTCCTTCGTGAGGAGTGAGGGTTTTGAGGAACAAGGAGCCTGCCCTGCAGGAACCAGGCTTTGGGACAAAAAGTTTGACACGTGCAACTGGTGCGTATGCACGACTTTCGGGTGGAGATGCACTCGCACGATTTGCAACGCTCTCACCAACGTGCCGCCCGCGTGCTACGGCAGACAGCACTGGCGGGATGGCTGTTACTCGTGCTCGTGCAGTCGGGGCGGCCAGATTACGTGCCGAGCGGATGAGGACTGTGTCCGAGGACTGAGGTTCACGCCCATCCCCTGCAACTTCAGCAACCTCTGTCTGTGTGGAGTGGACGGCATCCCTGTATGTGCTGCTGACTTCACCAAGAGCAGGTGAGAGAGAGAGAGAGAGAGAGAGAGAGAGAGAGAGAGAGAGAGAGACAGAGAGACAGAGAGAGACAGAGACAGACAGACAGACAGACAGACAGACAGACAGACAGACAGAGTGACAGACAAACAGACAGACAGTCGGACGGACGGACAGACGGACAGACAGACAGACAGACAGACAGACAGACAGACACAGACAGACAGACACATACAGACAGACAGACACAGACAGACAGACACAGACAGACAGACTCAGACAGACATAGACAGACAGACAGACAGACAGACAGACAGACAGACAGACAGACAGACAGACAGACAGACAGACAGACGGACGGACGGACGGACGGACGGACGGACGAACAGACAGACAGTCGGACAGACGGACAGACGGACAGACAGACAGACAGACAGACAGACAGACAGACAGACAGACAGACAGACACAGACAGACGGACAGTCGGACAGACAGACACAGACAGACAGACAGACAGACAGACAGTCGGACGGACGGACGGACGGACAGACGGACAGACGGACAGACGGACAGACGGACAGACGGACAGACGGACAGACAGACAGACAGACAGACAGACAGACAGACAGACAGACAGACAGACAGACAGACAGACAGACGGACAGACGGACGGACGGACGGATGGACGGACGGACGGACGGATGGACAGACAGAAAGAAAGTTATCTTTAGCTTCCCTTTACGTTATGTAGCGTGTGTTAGATACGAAGTCAATGTGACAGTCAATTTTCGGAGTGACCATAGAGGAAAACGGAAAAAACAACATGCATCCATATCTTACGAACACTACACGTGAAAAAATGCTTATATACCGGGGATATCTCTTTGAAATAAATTCGTTTTCTGCACCTTATAACAAGACTATGGGGTTAAAAGCTGTAAAGATAATTTGCAGCATAAAGGTCGAGAATACCAAAATAAAACAGAGCTAAAACATGACGAATGTATAGAGAACGAGAGCAAGCGTTCGCATTCCTGACGGCGAAACCTGCAAGTTCGGTGACGAATTGCGTTTCTTCCCGAACTCTTCACGCTTACACCATCCCCAAACCCCTACCACACTAATACAATTGAGTGAGAGAGGAAGAAAATGCCACGTGAGGTAACGTACGGAATTGAGAACATTGACAACTTACAATCAGCTCATGTGTGCAGCCGTAAGATGACTTGGTTTCATTTATGTCTTGCACAGGGATCGTACGCAGAATACCAGGGTATCAAAGAGACAGAGGAATAGCGATGAAATAAACCGTTTGACATAAGCTACGCTCGTATGTACCACAAAACCGGCAAAGTCCCGTCCCATCAGCCTTGGGCTATTGCTGTGCATTTTTGTATACATGTATATATTTTTCTTATCCTTTCTCGACGCCAGTTGTCACATTACGAGAACGTGCTCATGACACAACATCACAACGACGAAAAAGATTAGTTTTGAGCTCAGCTTTAAAGGAGGCCAAACTTGGAGACTACGTCAGAAACTCGGGAAGCTGACATGCCACCACACTGAAGGACCGGTCCCCGTGGCTTCTCAGTCTTGTTTGTGGGACTGTGAGAAGCGGTCTGTCGGGTGGCCGAAGGCTTCCTGTGGACTTGTGGTCCTCGATGAGGCCTACAGGGTAGGCTGGAGTTTGACCTGGGGCTCTGGGGCCGAGTGGTTGGCGCGCTTGACCTGCAGTCACTTGCGGCTGGCGGGTGCGGTGTTCGGACCTGCGTGGATTCTAGAGTTGCATCCTTGAGCAAAGTTCTTTACTCACATTGCTTCTCCCCACCCAGGAGTAAAACGGGTACCTGTGAGGGCTGAGCTGGAAAATTGTGAAAGCTAACTTTGGCGCGTTCATCCGCAGCCTGGTTGCATGCTCCCGAGGAAGTTGATGCGTTGTTGGAGTGATAGATAGAGGTAGCCCGATGATCAGGGGGTAAATTATGTGTGCAGTTTGAGCACTCATCAATGGGTGGACCACTCTCAGTAAAAAAGAACACCCTTACCGTTACCAGTTACACATTTGAAAACCAAGGAAGGAGTTTTGATTTTCAAGCGTAAGTGAAATGGAAGCCAATCAAGATCATAAAACACCCTGGTCATGTGAGGCGATCTTTCAACGGTCCCATCAGGATACAAAGTGAAGACTTTGATATAACAAGAAGGGCAAAGCCCATACGACTCACATGCTTGACCTTGACCTTTATATGACCTTGACCTTCAGGTGACCTCCAAGGTCAAGGTCAAACAACTAAACCTACCAATGACATCATACACAAAGAAATGCTTTACACATTTTCCCTACCAAAATACATGTGACCTTGACACAAGGTCAAGGTCATCCAAGGTCATGCAACACAAAGCTGTTAATTCAAGACATAGGAAGCACAATGGTGCTTATTGGCACTTTCTACCATGAGATATAGTCACTTTTAGTGGTTCACTACCCCATTTTGGTCACATTTCATAAGGGTCAAAGTGACCTTGACCTTGATGATATGTGAACAAATGTGTCTCATGATGAAAGTATAACATGTGCCCCACATAATTATTAAGTTTGAAACAGTTATCTTCCATAGTTCAGGGTCAAGGTCACTTCAAAATATGTGTACAATCCAACTTTGAAGAGCTCCTGTGACCTTGACCTTGAAGCAAGGTCAACCAAACTGGTATCAAAAGATAGGGCTTGCTTTGACCTATATACCACTTGTAGCTAAGGTCGCCATTCTCAATAACGTGGGAGAAAATTGGGAAAATGTGAAAAATGACTGTTTTTGAGACCACATTTATGGCTCCTGTGACCTTGACCTTGAAGCAAGGTCAAGTCACTATGTATGTTTTTTGAGGCCTTGTCATCATACACCATCATGCCACATTTGTTGTTGATAGACTTAATAGTCTCCGAGAAAAATCCAACGTTTAAGTTTTTTACGGACGCCCGGACGCCCGGACGGACGGACGGACGGACGGACGGACGGACGCCCGGACGGACGGACGACACGGCTCAGTACATAGACTCACTTTTGCTTCGCATGTGAGTCAAAAATGATTCAACCAAGAATTTTCCTCTCACATTTCCATGCCCCATGGGCAAGAAGCGCGTCTTTCCTATGAATGCTCTCATTCACGAATGTAAAAGAAAATGTCATTCTAACGAGAACATCATCTTCATTTTTCTCGCAGGCGAAACAACACTGGTATAATTGTATTTATGGCACAAAGGACGTATAAATTGTACGTATGTTTTGTAATTTTAATGATGTTATCGTGAATCCCTTGTTCGGTGACATCTATAGTTAAGTCATCTTGACGATTCCCGTGGTTGGAGGAAGAATAGATCCACTAAGGGTTGGGGCTAAGAATAGACCCATCGCGTCTCTAAAAGGAGAATAACTTGGGAAATAGGAACTAGTTACTCTAACCAGCTTAAGTTATTTTGGAACAAACGACCTTACGCAGCCTACGAAAGCTGATAGTCCGTGAAGTTTGACTAAATAATTCATTCGGTCATCTTGATAAAGGGATTTCCACTGAAAAGTCACGTATCGCATCCTGGTTGACAAGCAAACGACACTGCCTGGAAATTGTGTGATGTTGACGTCACCAAGCAGAGGGACATTTTGATTGGCTCCTGGTCTTGCGGGCAAAAGAGTAGTTTGCCGGTCCCCGGGTAACACAAAGCCCAACCTAAGTCCTTAATGAAGGGTGGCGTGACATAGACGATGTCTGGCCGAGAAAATGGTCTTCTTCCGTAATGGTGTGCTCTGCATGCAGTGTCAGATTATCCGTACGTCGAAAGTTTGGATATTTTGCATCTTGGCCAGACAGGTGATAAAGTCAGCACTGTCTACCTTGACTGTTGTTAACTCCACACATTGATCCTTCAAACTGGCAGAAGAGAAGTGTAAACTTTATGGTTGCGACCACCACTTACTACTCTAGTCTGAAGCAAAATACAAAACGCTAGGCCGCAGATGCTAAGATCACTAATGATGCATTGAAATTGACGAGGCATCACACAGTACCGGCTGAGCAGGCAACAGGTTGCAGGGCGATTTTATGTTACTACCTGCCATGCCAGGCAAGGTGTGGTGTAAGCAGACACTCCTTTAAGGAAGACTGAATGGTCATTATAGGGTGAGGTAAAGAGTAAATATGTATAGTCATTTTACCTCACGTTAGGCCACTGGTGTTATAAAAGGTTACATTGACTCAGCATCAAACAGTGCCTGCTGATCAGACAATAGGGTGCAAATCAGGCGAATTTTGGCGAGAACGGACCGACCGATAGGGAGGGCTGGGTGGTCATTAGGAAAAACTCGAAGAATAAAGAGGTAAATTAATTTAAAGTAAATTGCTCAGTCGGGTCACTGATGTCCGCTAATACATGTACTTTCAAAATGACAGTGCCCAGTAATTGGAAGATAGGCTGCTTAGCGACTTTATGGTATCATTTGCCGTGCCAGGCAACTTTTGGTGAAAAGATAGGACAGATTGGCTGAACAGTAGGGTGAGGTAAAGAATAAAAAGGTAAATAAAGCACAGCATTCCATTAGGCATTAGAGTCACGAAAGTCTACTGACATATTCAAAGTGACGAGATATCGCATAGTGCCAGCTAATCGGAGGACAGGCTGCCATCCAATGCTGTGGTAGAACCTACCTTACCAGGCAAGTAATAGGGTAAGGAGACTCTCCCCTCCTATGTGGAGGATTAGCTGGTCGTTTGTGTTAGAAGAAGAAAGCTGTGTGCTCAAGTGCTGAGTTCTCAATGTTGTCTGACGTGCGCTAGAGAAAGGAAATAACAAGTGGCTCTTGTGTCTATTCCTGTTGTGCTGAAAACACCATAAGCACAAGGTTCCTTCATCTTAGTTTTTCTCCCTCGGCATCATCATCGTCATCGTCATCATCATCGTCATCGTCATCACCATCACCATCATCATCACCACCTTCTTCTTGTTCTTCTTCTAGTTCTTGTTCTTCTTCTAGTTCTTGTTCTTCTTCTTCTTCTTCTTCTTCTTCTTCTTCTTCTTCTTCTTCTTCTTCTTCTTCTTCTTCTTCTTCTTCTTCTTCTTCTTCTTCTTCTTCTTCCTCTTCCTCTTCTTCTTTTTCTTCTTCTTCTTCTTCTTCTTCTTCTTCTTCTTCTTCTTCTTCTTCTTCTTCTTCTTCTTCTTCTTCTTCTTCTTCACCATCATCATTGACTTGGACAGAACCTCACAAAAACTCCTCCTGTTCTACACGGCAGTTTGCTGACGGACTTCCCCGACACCTGGCTGCAGCAGTCCTGGGTGAGAACACGCACGCTACTGCTGGGACAGAGCTGCTCCGTGGCCACGCGTTGGTACCTGGGTGGGCGACGCTGCTACTGCCGCCACCAGGGGGGGAGCCACCGACGTCACTGCGGCCAGCCTGCCAACGTGGCGGGGTCCCATGACGTCTTCGCCGTGCAGCACGTGCTGTGCGAGCGCGGCATGAGCTGGCCGGAAGGCACGTGCCGACGCTGCCAGTGTCACGTGTCTGGCGTGGTCTTCTGTGCCCCGGACCCCAACTGCCAGCAGGAGGAGACTAACGAGGTCAGCTGCTGAGGATGACATGTCATGATAGAAAACGTTGGCCATGCAGAAAACGTTCATCGCTATGAATAGATCTGAGCACAGCTTTTCGCAGAACAACCTTTTTTCTTCGTTATGTGATGATTTCTGTGTTCTCTTGTTGCATGCCTGTTGAAGTAGAGCGTGTTGTTTTGTACTCACAATTCCTTTTGATTGGTTGCCGTTTGTTCATTGAATGCATGGAAGAAGGTGTTGTACTTAACGGCCAATCAGCCATTAAACGCTTTAGGGCCAAATGAATGTTTTTACAGTAAAAATGCATCTGATTTTGTCGGGGCTCAAAGTGGTTTCATGTTGTTGTTGTGCTGCTGCTGCCGCTGCTGTTGCTATTGTTGCTGCTGCTGTTGTTGTTGTTTTGTTTGATCGTGGTCCTATAGTCTGCAAGAATCTACAAGTGGATAGATGATTTTTTTTCTATCGTGTCGTGTTTTGGCATGCATTATATTTTTTAGATGGTTGGGGGTTTTTAATCATAAAATCCACGACTTCACAACAGGACACACGATTAAACCTTTTCTGGCCTGGTGTTGAACGCTCTCTGCCAGCATCCTCTACATACTGAGGTCTCCTTCTCTACCTTGTCAGACGTACCATGAACTTCTGGTGGGTCCGTAACGGTTGATCTCGTTACAGGCGACGGGATTCTTTTCACTATGGGATTATTTTCACTCAGTGTGACACCTTGCTGTGACGCAAGCATTTTCGCATTCCTATTACGGTGCTTTGAATTCACTGAGCCTGCAACCATTTTCAGCATTCCTATTACGGTGCTGTGAATTCACTGGGCCTGCCTCTCTCCTGTCCACAGCTGATGCAAACGGCGGCTGTTCGTCCCCAGATGTGGACTGAAGGCTGCCAGGTGTGCCTCTGCAGCAACGCGGGCAAGCGGCATTGTCTGCCCAGGGAAGACTGCAACCCCGATCAGCTCCAGCAGACCACGACGACGACGACGACGACGACGACTGAGGCCAGCAACAGCATCCAGACCGAAACTGCCAGCGGGGAGCCTGAGGAAGGCGACTGCGGAGAGCACAAGGACGGAGAGCAGTTTTACATCCGATGCAACCTGTGCATGTGTCGTGGAGGCACTGTCCTCTGCCAGCAAAAAGCATGTCCCTTCTACAACGACTAGGCAGCCCAGAGCTCAGAGTCAAGTTCTGACTGAATCTCTTGATTAGTCCCCTCCTGCTAGTCCTCGACCATTGGCAGGGTCAGCGTCCCCAGCAGGTTGTCGTTTTGGCCAGTTTTGTCAGAGGAGAGAAAGAATCACTGATGTGCACAGCAGGGTGTATTCCGTCTGGAATAGCCCTCCGCTGCTATCCACTGCCATGAAGAAGCAGTTTGTTTGTAAGACATTGATTACCCTGAGATGCTCTTTCAGATCCTGAGTGACAATGGTTGGGGACGAGCGTGGACAGGTTGACTCCTTGACGTTGTGTCAGTCTTGGAGTGCACCTCAAAAGGCTTGCGATTTGAAGAGGAGAAGATGTTAACACCAGTGATACTTTGAGACTGCAACATAGGGCAAAGACAGGGCAGAAGATGGTGATTTGTCCCAGTTGGACTCGGACTCCTTCAGTTGACGTGACCTCCATGTACGTGTTCCTAGCTGAGCTCGATAGAGATGCATGCATTTGACAAGACTCACTGCGACGGCATTTTACAGCTTTTCGCAGGAGTAGTCGCACGTTGAGATCTATGTTTTTTTCCTACGCTTCCACCACCCATTGCCCAGCGCTGATGTTTCCCCGTTTTCTTCGCGAGTCCACGTGTCTAATCTCACCATTTCGACACCCTAACCCCACTCCCACCTCCACCACCATCTCATTCCCAACTCTATTCCTCGCACACCCGAGTCCACTCCACCCTACTCTGTATCGTGTGTCTGTCCCCCATTCAGCGCAGGTCTCACAGAAACTACAGTGGCTGGAAATTTGGGGAACTGGCTCAACGGCATGGCTAGGATATTCATGCAGCGAATAAATGGAGTTGCTTCCCTTAGCATTATTCACGGTCCGTCGTTCACCATCACAGAATGACAATTAAGGAGAGACAATGCCAGTAGATCTGCTCTCGAGGACGCTACTTTACTTCTACATTCAGAATCATTTTTCACGCCTTCCTTATAAGGCGCGTTAACGATACGCATATGCACAAAGTGGCTGTTTTGAGGTGACTTTTGCTATATAATGCTGCTGCTGCCGCTGATCCTTCTAACTGAATCAACTGAACTCGCCGCTGTCCCTGACAAACAAAATGTGCAGTGAAGTTTCTTAGCGCCTCCGTGAGTAGTCTACATGATAATTTTCACTTAAAAGCACTTGCCTCGTTGAGTGTAGTCGTCGGATTGGTGTTTTGAACTTAAGCTCAGTTCCAAAGGCAATAAAGGTTGTTTGTGTTTAGAATGGCGTGAGTTCAGGGACTTCGATTTGGAAATACTTTACCGCATGAGAGTTGAGTTGTTTTCAATCTTTTCGAATCTGGTTGTCTACTGCATCGCGTTTCCTCGTCTCCTTATCTAGCTATTAGCAGGCGAGATGTCGTTTAGAAAAGAGAAAAAAAATCCCTAAGCTTACTTGATGCTCATAGTCGTCGTGAAATAGTGAAGTAAGCTGTAAATAATATTTGTTACCGTATCTTGTCATTTTTCCTCTGAGGTTTTGTTGTCGTTATCGTTGTTGTTGTCGTTGTTGTTGTTGTTGTTGTTTGTCCTCGTATCGCCTTTATTAGTCGCCTGCCCTTGAGTTTTTGGAGTGTAAACACTTTGATCTGACACGTTATCACTGCCGAACTATAGACACCGCAAACCTGTCTGCAGACCATTGTGTGTCCTTTCGTGTTTCTCAACACCATCGTTTTGTGCACGGAATGATTCTGCTATGGAGTAGGTTGTACTTCTTCTGTTGTTTTCCAGAGCATTTAACTAATCCAAAACTGTAAGAAGTTGTAGGGTTTTTTAATACAATAAAGCAGTTTGACAGGAAATAATCTTTAAAACACTATAGAATTACACTGAAATGGAAACAAAGTTACTGATGGTTTGTCATCAAACTTCATGATACCTTGTGATTATATGTTTGTACTCGCTCTGATTTGTAAGTGATCATGGGTCTAAATTTTGACCTGATTTATCAGAAGATAATAACACTTCAATTAGGTAGCATTATTATTTCAATGATGTACCTGCTTCTTTTTTTCATAAGGAAAAAAACCACTGGATGAGAGTTTTCCTTTGTATTTACGTACATGTGCGTAAACCACTGCGTTTTGATGTAAAAGCGTACCACAATTTGACGAAGCTCTTATTCATGGAGCGAATCAGACACTGTTGCACAGTCTCCCTGTTTTCCCTCCTCATGTATATGTCGTCCGATATTACACACCAAAGTATGCACAATAAACTCGGCTCATACGCCATTAATGAATGATTGTCTCTTTACTTCAACCCACGGATCTATATCTAAATGGATGCACATCTTGAGGTCAAGGTCATTTTAGTTCCTCTCAAGGCCAATCGGCAGTTGACTGTTATGAGCACTTCCGGTGGCCTGTTCAACCTACGATATGCAATGGCAGAGAACTCAGTTACGAAATGAAAATGGCCAAGCGCTGGCAATAATTGTGAAATTGAAAGCTGCTGTACAACTTCTGCGAAATGCCGAGGTCTGTCATTTATGAAACTGCTGCGACCAGGCGTGAGCGAGGCGCATTCAATTTGCATCTCGCACGATCGAGTGCCTTCGCAGATGTAAACAAAGTTCAACCTACAATATTCGATGGCGGAGAACTCAGTTGCGAAAAGAAAACGGCCAAGCGTTGGCAATAATTGTGCAATTGAAAGCTGCAGTACAACTTCTGCGAAATGTCGAGGTCTGTCATTTATGAAACTGCCACAACCAGGCGTGAGCGAGGCGCATTCAATTTGCATCTTGCACGAGTGCCTTCGGCATAGACCTTATTCACGCGGCGGCCATGTTAGTTTTAAAACGAGGCAGATAACGCGAACATGTCGACATGGCTGACACGTTGAAGACAACAGAGGGGTTAGCGCAGCTTCAACGACAAAATCCTTTCTGCAGCGGAGGTGATCGGCATTGTTAGATAAAAAACTATTCAAAAATAGTCACAATAGACTATCGTAACGTATAATTTCTTCACAATACCCGCAGAAGATAAGTAAACAAACCACACCGTACGTCCCTAGCAGACGAACACGATCGAACGCCAGCAGACAATCGAGCTAGTGTGATATAATGTTTCATGTAAAGCTCGAATGAGTGGCAGCAGTACTAGGCTATCTGGTTTACTTAGATGTGATTTTTTTGCGTGCTAACTGATATTAGGTTTAGAGCTTGAATTTTCAATGATATTACGCATCACAACATGTGTTTGCAGAAGATTCTCCTTGGCAGTCTCAGTTGTGCATTCTCCATTGTTATTTATTATGGTTGAGTTACGAAGGAAGGCAGAAAATAGCAAGAAGACAAAGTGACAAAGGCTATGAGAAGTGGATTGAAGTGTTTATCGACTACGATGCCATCAAAGGTTTGTACACAGTGACAAAAGTTATTTCGCTTAGAACTCTAGTGTTCGAACCAATGAAAACCACGGAAAGAGACGGCCGTTTCGTTCCTTGCCTCTCATTGGCCAGCTTAATTGTCATGAGGTCAGCGTGTGATCACGGGCGAAGCTGATCAGCTTTGGTCTATACATTTAAATTTTGTTTTGTGATGCGTAACTTTGTCACTTTGTCAACTAACTCTGATTTAGATGTTGGTTTCTTGGCATAGCCAGCTTACCATGTCGGAGCAGATGAAACAAATGAGAGCAAAGCGAAATGATCACTCGTGCACTTAAGTGTTGATGCCTGTCCGGGACACTCCCCGCAGTGTGTTTTGTTTGCTTTGTACGGTTTGAGCACATAGTTGTAAGTGTAAAAATGGTCAGTTATTAATGTAATCGGTGATTTTGGTTGTCATGAAACTTTGTTTTGTGCTTTAATGCCATTTTCTTGTCATCATCTTATTTGTTACATTACGCCAAATGCGGCAATTAAGTTGATCGTGCACTCATCGACTGGATGATCGTGAATTTTCTGTCCTCGCCTGACCAGGGAAACAAAATTGTCAATTCAAGCCAGAACTAAACAGTTATCTGCTGCCACGCATTCGAGCTTTACAGGAAACATTATATCACACTAGCTCGATCGTCTGCTGGGGTAGTGGCTATGGTTCGATCGTGTTCGTCTGCTAGGTATGTACGGTGTGGTTTGTTTACTTATCTTCTGCGGGTTTTGTGCAGAAATTATACGTTACGATAGTCTATTGTGACTATTTTTGAATAGTTTTTGATCTAACAATGCCGGTCACCTCCACTGCAGAAAGGATTTTGTCGTTGAAGCTGCGCTAACCCCTCTGTTGTCTTCAACGTGTCAGCCATGTCGACATGTTCGCGTTATCTGCCTCGTTTTAAAGCCAAAATGGCGGGTCGCGTGAATAAGGTCCATTGCCTCGGCCAACTTCGGCTTGCTCAGAACGAGTCCGCGAGTAATCGGCAGCCAATCAGATCGCTGCGTCATAACAGCTGTTAGGCTGACGTCACGACGAGCTCGTCCGAGGACTGATATGGGCATTTCCGTGACTCTCCAGCGAAATTCAACTCTTAGACAGCCGTGTCTCCCCTTAAATGTAACTCACATGAGAGACATAAATGACAAAGAAGAAAACTAGTACAATCAATACATTAATAAAAACATGTTTAACTTGAAAATTAACAGTCCCCTTTCTTGTTCACTCCCGAGACCACTATGGCACTAGGCACTACACGTGTGTAGCGTCCATAAAACAACTGCAACACATCGGTTAAAATTTTGTGGCAGGGCTTCCTACTTAATGAGAAACTTGATAGAGACACAAAGACATCTAATCACAGCTGTAACTCAATAGAAACCTTTAAAATAATTTTAATTTTATTCACAATAAGCTGTGTGACAACCTGATCAACAGTGAAATCCATTGCTGCAAAGACTCGCCGGAAGTGCTCATAACATTCAGTTGAGATTTGACCTCTGGCAGAACTCTCTAATTGGCTGAAAGAGCCCGTGACCTCAAGATGTGCATCCATTTAGATTTAGATCCGTGGTCGATTTAAAAGTATGAAAGACTATGCATGGCCCTTACTTTAAATCTTTTTGGGGTATGTCACATCTGTAAAGTCCCTTCACGCAATTCCTCGGTCAGACCATTCGCATTATTGCATGCACAGGTGAAGAATGATATGATAGCGTTTAAACTCTGGAGTGGAATC
Source organism: Theodoxus fluviatilis (assembly GCA_034096865.1). Lineage (NCBI taxonomy): Eukaryota > Metazoa > Mollusca > Gastropoda > Cycloneritida > Neritidae > Theodoxus > Theodoxus fluviatilis. The sequence goes on along the minus strand of JAWQFJ010029781.1, from coordinate 20,874 downwards.
TACATGATGACTTTTTCATTTAGTCTGGTGACTCTTTCTATATTTTCACACACACACACACACACACACACACACACACACACACACACACACACACACACACACACACACACACACACACACACACACACACACACACACACACACACACGTTCCAATTGGGCGTAGTGCCCGATTGGACGGAAGCAGAGGTGACATCACGTAGTTTTATGGCCGAAATTGGGACAACTTCGTTCGTTCGAAGCACATATCTATTTCAACAATGTTGCATTTAAAATGAACGTTTGGTGTATTCTATATTTAGTATTGAGAAGTTCACAGTGTTCTACGGCTTCTTAAAATGATAAAAATGAGCGGTTTTGTTTGCGAACTGAAGAGAAAAATGGCGGATACTGCTTGTTTACATGTAAAGAATACGAGTTTCTTCGCGCGAAAGATCCGTCTGACTAGCCAAACAGGATGCAACATAGGCCACAATGACCAAAGTAGATGTCGGACTTTATTCTTTGCAAAGTGCATGATTATCGACGTTGATGTCGTACTGTGGACGCTTGCCGCAAGTCACAAGATCACTCGCGGCGAGTGGAAACATCGGCGAAGTAGCGGTCAGCATCGCCCAATTAGAACACGGCCAGAGAGACAACTTTGGAGAAGTTTCATGCAACGGATCATGAGGGAGTTTGAGTATAAGGTAGTAATACCCAGTAACCGTCATTTTTTGTCAGTTTAATTTTTTCGGTCCAATTTTCTCATCCAACAGGTTGTACTTTTAAAGTGCTGTCTACCTGAGATGTGTGTGTCTAAAATAAGCTAAGTAGCTTTTCAATATGGCTGCCGATAAACACATTTTTGCCAGTTTTTGAAACAGAGTGCCAGAAAAGGAGCTAATGAAATAAACTTGTAATTTAGCCCCGGGTAGCATGTCCTGACCCAAATAATGACAACTACTCAGAGCATTTCATTGTGACATAATTTTACATCTGAAGTTACATGAATTAAGTCGCTAATTACATATTCAAGATCCCGTAACTTTGACATACAGGAATATAAAGTGTTTATTACGGGTCATCCCAAGAACCAGGCTATATGAAACAAATATGCCAAGTTTCAACAAAGTCCAACTTCAGAGCACAGAGATATAATGTCTGAAATCAAACACATAGCGATGAAACCTTGGAAATGATAAAAGTGCATGTAAAGTTCTCATACATCATTATGACAGCTGACGGTGCTTGTCTTCCTCCCAATTTTTAAACTATTAAATACACAATTTCCCCAGTTACAAAGCATAAAGTTATTCCCTACATTGCAATTACTACAAAGCGATTTTTAAAAAAAAGTATTTTCGGTCATATTTCACAAAAGTGACTTTTTAAAAGTGGGTCCTTCTACCTCAAGGACTTCAAATACAAGACAGGAGGTTTAACGACTCCATGACGGCGCCGGGGCCATGTGCTTAGTGCACTCCACCTGCAGTCGCTGCGCCTATTGAGAACGGCGTTCGAAGCTGCGCGGTTGCCGCACTTGCATGATTGAGCAAGGCGCTTGTGGCGCATTGCTTCTCCCCACCCAGGGGTAAAACCGTGTACCTATGAGGGCAGCGAAGGCACGCTGTAGTGCGATTAACCCTTGCATGCGGCCATGAGCCAGCATCAGGTTGGAACCCTCCCCAGGGAGTGGAGTGGGTGCCGGTACCTGACTGTGCGGGCCCTGTCAGTATGTCAGTGAATTTGTCGTCAGGTGCCAGAGAAGGATTGATCAAACGGCCCAGTGATGAGGGGGTGATGTGTTAAGCGGTTTGAGGCCCAAACAAGGGTGATGAGTCGCTATATAAAGCTACATATCTACCTCACCTCCACCTTGCAGCCAACGTCCGCAGAACATGGGATTAGATCACAGCTACGAGCTCAACCGCATCATGAACGGCGGCATTCACTGAAGCCTGGCAGTAGGTACAGTATTCAGGTCGCCTTTTCCCCCTTTGCCTGTACATTCGGCCATCAGTTCTTCCGTCAACACGTGTGCACGTGTGTGTGTTTGTGTGTGTGTGTGTGTGTGTTTTTGCGTGCTCTGTGTTTGTGTGTGTACGTGTGTGCTTGTGTGTATGTGTGTGCTTGTGTGTATGTGTGTACTTGTGTGTATGTGTGTGCTTGTGTGTATGTGTGTACTTGTGTGTATGTGTGTGCTTGTGTGTATGTGTGTACTTGTGTTTATGTGTGTGCTTGTGTGTGTGCAGCCCCGATGCCCTATTGGTAGCCTCTAAACGGCTCAAAGCAATTCAACAAGCTGCATGTGATACCATTCATCAAACAAAGTGTATGGTTTCTACTTATTTCTTCTGATTTGTGTATATATTTATGGCAGAAACGGTTGTTTTCTTGACATAATGCTACAGAATCAGGTACAGAAAAATGAAGGGAAACAGGCACCAAGTAGTCTTTTACCGACATTTTCAGGATAATTATATAGAGCAGAAAAAAGAAACACATGCTAATTTAGAGTAGAGGTGTGTGTATAGTTAATCAGTCCTATTTTGTCTTGTTGACTTTTTAAAATTTTCATTTTAGAAACAAAACGCTAAAATGTGGGGCATTAAGCCCCACCGCATTTTGAGTGACTCTCATGGGCTTTGCCTTTCTCATTCAAGATAAATAAAGGGTCAGGAAGTTTTAGCTGTCAGTGTTGAAATATCATAGAACTTATAATGAACAAACTTCAATTTAATGTTTTTAATGGAGGAATAAAAATCGTCACCGAAAAAGCCACAGTTCCTCTTCAATTACCTGCAAAAATTTCTCTCCAAAGCATTGCATAATAATTATACGAAGTATAACACGAAACATCATGAAATTAATGCATGTGCACTTGCCTTGGTGGTTCTGGAAAGCACCGATGCAATTCCCGTGTTCCTTTGTTGATCACGAAGTGCACATCAAAATTAGATGTGAGTGAGGTCTAAAAGGCAAAGTTTTTCGGACTTTCAACATAGCAGCAAAAGAGTGGTGTCAAAAAAACTTGCACTGTGACTGACCTATTTCCGACTGGGTCAAAACCATACGGCGTTCTCGAGAGAAACTAACTTTGATTGATTGAAACTCATTTTGGAAATAAGATAACTAAAACTGAAATAATGTTGGTTTTTTTCATCGGTGGTCACTAATGCCCCCTGGGGCTTAATGCCCCCACTTTTCCCTATATTTCTTAAAGCGCATAATTTAAGATTCTATACGTCTGTAACACGTGTAGATCTGTTTACTACTCAAGAATATTTCTGATAGCCCAACACTCTCAAGCAACACTGTGCTTCACCGAACGATTTGCATAACGCACACGTAGTTAGTGAAGAAGAATCTAAAAGGAAAATTCCTTGATTCGTACCATGCATGATATCTTTCTGTCCGGTTATACATCGATATCCAGCGACCAACCGGAAATCATTTCATGATGATTTTATTAGAAACACGGTTACAGTACATCAATCATCAGCTAGACAGATCGATGTATTTGAGTACAAAGGCTATACCTGAGCAAAGAGGCAACCGAAACATATAGCTCAGCTGGCTTGGATATACTTGCGTTGCATTAACAAATGACTAATACCACCAGACACACATCAGCTGTGAGCGGTGCTCGATAACAGTGAAGGCATTGAGTTTATACAGCAACTTACAACCCACGTCTAAGTCAATTCTCTTTACTTGATAACGGTATACCCATTTCCACGGAAACATAAATCCAGTGAGCTGTGCGAATAGTTTTCAAATGCTTGTCATATTCACAACTCCACGAACATTTCTCTTGTGCAAGGGTAGTCTACAGATATTCCTAGCTTATCTGTTCTATCCATGTCGACATGTTTCATCACGGGCATGAACGGATCTTAAACCTGAACTTTACAGGCGCGACAATCGGTCCAGCGTGTGTGCGTGTGTGTACGTGTGTGTGTGGGTGTGGGGGGGGGGGGGGGGGGGGTATGTGCGTATGTGTGTGTGTTGTTGTGTAGTGTGTGTGTGTGTGTGCGTATGTGTGTTTAGTGTGTGTTGTGTAGTGTGTGTGTGTGTGTGTGTGTATGAGACAGACACACATACATAAACACGCGGACACATACACATACAGACAGACGGACAGACACACACGCACACACGGACACATATACACACAGACAGACACCCAGATACACACACACAGACACATAGACAGACAGACGGACAGACACTCAGACAAACAAAGAGACAGACGGACGGACAAACAGGCAGACAGACAGAGTCACAGACAGACAGAACGGCACCACTTCACTCCTTGCATAATCAAAACATCAGCATTCCATCGCGTGATGGCATTCCCAAGCACTCAACCCCTAACTAACAACCACATTTCGAGTTCCTGAAACAACGTCTCTGAGACTCTCAGGAAGCAACGCATAGACTGCACATGTCACAGTCCCTTCTTGCGGAAGAAGTCCCCCAGGCGCATGACCTCTTCATTGCAACGCTCAGGTCTTCCCGTGGCATCATGGACGCCCACGATGAGGAGGGAGAAGGTCTGGCACGCGGAACAGCCAGAGCGACGCGTCCGTGCATAGATGCCGAACCTTCCATCAGCCAGCCTCACCTGTCAGCAGTAGAGAAAGTAGGAGAGAGTTTGGAAATACTCCCAAGGAGTGGATGCGTGGATGGACGGACGGACGCACGGGTGGATGGATGGATGGATGCGTGGATGGACGGACGGACGGGTGGATGGATGCGTGGATGGATGGACGGGCGAACGCACGAATGGATGGATGCATGGATGCATGAATGGATGGATGCATGGATAGATGGATGCATGCGTGGATGGATGGACGGACGGACGGACGGGTGGATGGATGCGTGGATGGATGGATGGATGCGTGGATGGGCGGACGGACGGATGAATGGATGAATGGATGGATGCACGAGTGGATGGATGGATGGATGCATGGATGGATGGATGGATGCATGCGTGGATGGACGGACGGGCGGGTGAATGGATGGATGGATGAATGGACGGACGGACGGGCGGATGGATGGATGGATGGATGGATGCATGGATGGATGGATGGATGGATGCATGCGTGGATGGACGGACGGACGGACGGACGGGTGGATGGATGCGTGGATGGATGGGTTGGTTTATTCTTTGATTTATTGACTGACTGACTGACTGACTGACTGACTGACTGACTGACTGACTGACTGACTGACTGACTGACTGACTGACCGACTGACTGACTGACTGGTTCGTCGGTTGGTTGGTTGGTTAGTTGGTTGGTTGACTGACTGACTGATTGACGGATAGATGGATGGATGAATGGATAGATGGTTGATGGGTATTCATTCATTCATTCGTTTGTTCATTTGTTCATTCACTCAATCGTTCTTTCTTTCGTTGGCATTGTGTTGTTTTCTTTGCTTTGTTTTGCTTTCATTCGATTTGATTGAGTGGATGGCTGGCTGGCTGGTTCATTGGCTGGCTGGCTGGTTGATTGATTGGCTGGCTGGCTGGCTGGTTGGTTGGCATTCAGCACGGTTGTCTATCCCTGTGTTCAGAATGGTTAGTTGGTTGGTTGTCTTGCTGGCTGGCTGGCTGACTGGCTGGCTGGCTGGCTGGCTGGCTGGCTGGCTGGCTGGCTGGATATATGATTGATTTATGGCCTTTGCAAAATGAGTAGTTGAGGTAGCAGTGATGGTGGTGGTGGTGACGATGATTGATGGTGACGACGGCAACGACAGCGACGATAATTGATGATGATTGATGATGATTAACGGATGATGATTAACGGAAGATGATGGACGGAGAATGATTGACGGATGATTGATGGATGATGATTGCCGACGACGACGACGACGACGACGACGACGACGATGACGATGACGACAGGAAAAGAGTACACGAGTGGGAAGACTTGCCTGGTAGTGGTGGCCGTCCACGGTGACGCCCAGACGGTGTGCCAGGTTGGGGCAGCCCATGGCCTCCAGGATCTGAGAGAACTCCCCCTCCCTCAGCCTGAAGCCTGAGCTGCTGGCCAGCACCTGAACACACACAAAGGCGCACGCTGTACTGGCAGGGTAGGCACGCTCGTCCCTCTTGGCTAGCGATGCGAGCCGCTCAATGGTGCAAGGGAGGTTACTCGCCGAACTTCATGCGTGTGCATTTTGCAGTCAGAAAGGTAGGGAAATGATTGCCACAACATGACCGTAGCAAATATGGATTGTTTCGTCAAAAGAAGCCGCCTGCTTCTTCCACGCAAGCGAGAACAGACTGAGAGCAGGCAGCAAGATGATCCTCACGCCTTTGCACACGTACATGTGTAAGCAGCTGCAGTGACAAACTGGAAGGATGTATGATACTTGTGTATGAAGACCTTTCAGCTTAGATTGGCTTTGACCTGCTACGTAACGTTACGGGGCAGAACACGTCTCTCGAGACCGCTTGATACATGAATGCGTGACGAAAATGTTTCGACCAAGAGCACCCATATGAATTTTTTTGGACAATCTTTCTTAATGAATGGCGACTTTGTATTTGTACAAAGGAACATTATTGAGGGTGAATGAGATATAAAGTGGATTGAATATGTCTCGTACGGCAGGAGCCCCCATCATCAACTGGAACCCCTGGCTGCTGGGCTTTCGAGATCTGCTTCTAAAAGAGTAGCTCAGATCAGCCAGAGGTGGTGGCAACAAGCAGCCAAAGTGGCTACCTCGCTCCTCTAGCGGCCCGATATCCAGTGGTCTCCCCTCCTGCACGAGTGCATTGTCAGCTCCTCAACCTCTACTCGCTTATTGAAATCATGTCCTTACGACAGGCGGATTTATGCCAGCAAGCTTTGGCGTTTGATTACGAGTGAGGCGCAGTGTTCAATCCTTGGAACGGGAGAAATCTGGATTATTGATTGCTGTTTCCCTATCGGTGGCTACCCTGTGTCATTACTATGTGTTGTAACCCTGTGTCATTACTATGTGTTGTAACCCTGTGTCATTACTATGTGTTGTAACCCTGTGTCATTACTATGTGTTGTAACCCTGTGTCATTACTATGTGTTGTAACCCTGTGTCATTACTATGTGTTGTAACCCTGTGTCATTACTATGTGTTGTAACCCTGTGTCATTACTATGTGTTGTAACCCTGTGTCATTACTATGTGTTGTAACCCGATGTGCGCTCGAATAAATATTAACGTATAAGGTGAGCATCTCCGATACACCTTCCCTTATGTGTGACTGGAGAGTGTTGGTTCATATATCATGTTTACTATGCTATCACCATGACTACCATCACTGCCATGATCACCACCAACGTTGGTCACTAAGCAGTGAGAACGGAATTCGTCACCGTCCACAGCAGTGAAGTGGTCAAAGCACGCGTACATTCCTAGTGGGTAGCGGGTTCGGTCCCCACTGAGGGACGAAACTTTTTCTGGCAGTCTCGTGCAGTTAGTCTTGATGTGTCAGAAACTTTTTCATTTGACTCCAAGGGCAGTGTGAGCGACGAGGAAGAGACCTATTAGATCCCCAAGAAAGACTTGAAGGTGTTCTTCGGAATCCGCAATATCCAGGCATGTACGGCCAGAAATGATGAAATTGAAAGCATATTGGTATGCATAGATCGGCAATGTAGACGGAATTTGTCAAGGACCTCGGTAGTTCAGTAGTTAGCGCACCGGAAGGATGCAGGCTCGATTCTTCCTGACATCGAAAACTTTTTTGTCTGTCCTACGCAGGGTGTCCGATTTTATGCTAGAAACTCGGATACTACTTGTATCGCCTTGCCGAGGACACGAAGTATCGGGATCACCGTCTACAATGACGGGACGCACTCTACCAGTGCTTGGGCGAATCCTCTTCTGGTACAAATATTTTCTCGGGGGAGAAACTTTTCCTATTAATAAGAAAGGTTACTCTCTGTCCATCGTGATTCTTCGTGTCCGCTACGAGGTCCATACCTGACGTTTATGCGAGACCATTATAATTGGGTGGCGTCCTAACAGCGCGAAGATTTTCAGCGTCGCTTGAGCAGACGATCTCCTGTCGATTTAACACTCTTCATGACGGTCTGACGTTTACTGAGGCTGTCGAGAGAGCCTGTACAAGACTGTAAATCAATTAATGGGCTGTGCAGCACAACAGGCTCTCGAAACGATAAGCTTCGTATCGACAGAATTATGGCGGTCCAGGCGACAAAGCAATCGCGCCGATGAGTACGTGCACTTGGCGGTTGTCCCTCTCTGAGAGCGATAGTTTTACGCAGTCGCAGTCCCTGACTACATATGAAACCCCACTAGTACTTTACTTCAAACATAGAATACTACAATGCTTATAGCGGTAAATAGTCAAATAGCGACAGAATTTTGCTTAAATCATTATGCTCGCCAACACAAATTATCATCAATAATGATAATACCTTACAATCGTTTTTCACGTATTTGTTTAATGAGAAGAGCCCGAATACACGGGTTCAAGACCAGCGGATGCAGCTCTTTTTGTCTAGTTTTGATCAGCAAGAACTTAGGTTTTAAAGGATTATAGAGTGATTAGCACAGGATAGCACAAACAACAGCAGCATTGGCAAAGTTGAAGCCAATATGGCGTGACAGAAATATCACTCTCGCGTCGAAGATCAGGCTCATGCGCACGCTGGCCATCTCCGTACTTTTGTATGCATGCGAGTCCTGGACACTCACATCTGAACTACAGAGGCGGATACAAACCCTGGAAATGAGATGCTACCGCAAGATTCTGAACATCTCATATAAAGACCATGTCACGAATGAGGAAGTCAGCAACAGGATCAGGAGAGCATTTGGACAATTCGAAGACCTGCTCTCAATCGTGAAAAGCAGAAAGCTGAAGTGGTACGGTCACGTGTCAATAGGCAGTGGGCTGGCCAAGACCATCCTGCAAGGTACCGTACCAGGTGGGAGAAGGAGAGGCAGGCAGAGAAAGAGGTGGGAAGACAACATCAAAGAGTGGACAGGCTTGACCTTTGCTGACTCACAGCGAGCCACAGAGGATAGAGATCGATGGAGGAAGATTGTCCGAAAGTCATCAGTGGTGCCTCAACAACCCATCTGAGGGTTAAGAGACTGAACTGAACTGAACTGAGAGTTATTAGTACACTACGGTGAGACATCATTAATACGTTGCCAGAGAAAGAGCAAGCGAGAGAGGCACAGACAGACAGACAGACAGACAGACAGACAGACAGACAGACAGACAGACAGACAGACAGACAGACAGACAGACAGACAGACAGACAGACAGACAGACAGACAGACAGACAGACAGACAGTGAGACAGACAGTGAGACAGACAGTGAGACAGACAGTGAGACAGACACAAAGGCAGACAGATACACAGGCAGACATACAGACACACAGACACACACACAGACACAAACACAGAGAGAGAGAGAGAGAGAGAGAGAGAGAGAGAGAGAGAGAGAGAGAGAGAGAGACGCACACAGATACAGACAGACAGGCACAGACACAGACCCAGAGATTGTAGCGGCAATCTATGACTCGTGCAATACGAGCAGCAGATATCCAGAGCTTAGCGGGAGAGGAGCTAAGTGGAAAGATATCCGTCCTTCATAGAGGAGCTGTCACGCAGTCATTATTCACTGAGATAACACGCACTATCAACACCACGTGCACGACACTCAAAACCTCTTACGCGACACAGCTGCGATCACTCGAACAGTTTTTGGCATGGAAAAGAAGAGACGACGGACAGTCATGATGGAAACAGTTGCAAAGTAAGATCGGTGTGAACCAATAATGCAATGGCCTTTCTGTCGAGTTTAGTTTCAACTGTTGGTTCTAGTTGTTCTTTCACACAAAATTAGATAAAAAGAAAAGCAACCTTTTGATTACACAAATCATTCCAGCAATCTAGAAACAATACACTCATAATACTGCTCTGGCGTCCATTGACTACCGATAGTCTTGTTTTATTTAAACGTGTCCTTAACATTTTTTTGAGTTTTACAGTCGACTCCCATACATCGATATTGAAAGGGGCTAAAACTTCCTAGCAACAGCTACATGTATGACTGAATAGTTGCGATTAAAACCGCTGGCGCTGAACCTCCAGGTTTTGGAGGAAAAAAAGAAGATCGGGTTTGAACCCGCAGCCTCCGAGAAAAGAGGAGGAAAAAACGCACACACACACAAACACAAAAAACCAGGTCGGGTTCGAACCCACAACCCCTCGAAAAAAGAGAAAAAGAAAAAGTTTCAGCACAGAATCGAACCTGGTCATGCATGACCAAGAGCCCAATGCTCTACCAACTGTGCCATTGAAAACTTGTATGTATATGAAGCATTTATAACGACCTTGTCATAAACCCCCGTGGTTCGTATTTTGCACTGTAAATTGTAGAAAAATGGATGATAGCATGAACTGTTTGGTATTTCATACGGATCTAACCCATCAACGTCAATATTCTTCTCGTAGTATCGCATTTTGGCGTCTGCTGGTAGAGGTTCAACATATATCGAAGCGTTTTGCTGAAGTAGGAAAGATAACTCTGTTTGACTCGATGTCATTACGCTGAAATGGTCGTTGTCCCCAACATTTCCGGGTCAGGGATTGATTAACTCATTGCTTACGCAGGGATAGCATTAGGAACTTTACCTGTGTACGCAGTGTTTTTGCAAGTTTTCAAAAAATCACACAAAGTCCAAATTTAGAATAACTGTTTAATGGTTGGTACCACAAGAAAGATAATCATTTGCACTTTCTAGCTGAAGTGCTGGATAGTTACAATATGCAGTAAGAAAATTGGGGAAATTTGTTTTTTAACACCAGGTACATGCAATTTTGATTTTCTTCTTTTTTTTTCCACCTAATGTATTGTAATATTAGTCAAGAGATAAATTTTGCACAACAGTTCTAAAATCAGTATTTCCACATCAAACTATATTGATGAATGATTGACTAAAGGATAAAAAAATGCTTGAAAATTATTTTTTTTAGCAAGTCAGAGAGGGGAAATCAGAAAATATACATTTACTCACTGCAATCTGTCTCTGTTTGAATAGAAGAAAAGTCTCAAATGACCTGAGAGAAAGAAGACGCTCTACTCAGCATAGTCCTCTTTTGTGTGGTACAGTTCATTGGAGGAGTAGAGAAGGTTTTCGGAAGGTTTTCGGCATCCTCTGCATCCGAATCGATGTCTGTGTCTGCTGTAAAAACCGTTTCTATCTCTTCCTCTCTTTCTGACGCGACGGCGACGAAGTCAATTCGTCTTCGCTTTCAGCCACGAAATCGATTCGTCTTCGCTGTCAGCCACCGCTTCATTCTCGTTGACTGGGACTATTTCCGCATCAGAATCATAAAGATCTTCTTCAGAAGTCCAATATCCACCTAGATCTTCAATATCAGACCCTTCTTCCATCCACACTTCTAATACTTCGTCATTTTCATCACCGCTCGATCACCTTCGAACACGCGACGCCATGTCGACAAGCGCATAAACCCAACGTAGGGTGAGCGTAGCTTCTACTACATCTAGCTTTCTCACGGGGACTATACTAAAGAAAAGGTAACTCCAGCGAACACACACTGGACAGAGAATAAAGAGCTGTACGATTTACTTCCCTTGAAACAGACACGGAGATAGGAAAAATTAATTCAGCGACCGCAACACGTACTTGCGCTACGTAGCCAACGGGTGTTGGCGTAATCGCAACACGTCCTTGCGCTGCGTAAGCAATGGGTTAAATCATCATATTTTTGTGACACTGAGACCAGACCATCAAAACAATTAGCACTAGGCCTTGAATCAAATCGTCGTATGAGATCTTACGTTGACTGCAAATGTACAACAGTGCCGCGTGATTGTGTCGACATTCAGTTAGTTCGCTGGGCGATTCCAGGCTTTTAACCAGCGAAGGCAACAATCTAGATGGTACATATACTTTACTGGTTTCACAAATGGAATGAATTTGACCTCAACACAGCGTAGTATCGCTTTTTTGCGTCTGCTGATAGACGTTCATAATACAAAGAAGCCAAATGTTGTTTTGTGAACGTAGGAAAAGAGTTTGACTCGATTAGGCTCTTACATCTATTGATCCATTATCCTCAAAATTCTACTTGCAAATGACGTAACGTTATTAATGACGTCAAACATTACGCAATTTCGCCATTCCATGAACCGCATATTTGGGGAGGCGCTCTGGAGTGTACGACCTTAAAAAACCACTTTCTCATCAAGCCTCGATTCTGAAAATTTGATACATTCAATCGGACCTAACTTCCAGTTAGTGTGCAAAATCTCAAGGAAATCCGTCTAGTAGTTTTTGAGATATAAGCCGTGGAGTCGGGACAGACACACACACACAGACAGATAAAAACCGCTGGCGCTGAACCTCCAGGTTTTGGAGAAAAAAAGAAGATCGGGTTCGAACCCGCAGCCTCCGAGAAAAGAGGAGGAAAAAACGCACACACACACAAACACAAAAAACCAGGTCGGGTTCGAACCCACAACCCCTCGAAAAAAGAGAAGAAAAAAAAGTTTCAGCGCAGAATCGAACCTGGTCATGCATGACCAAGAGCCCAATGCTCTACCAACTGTGCCATTGAAAACTTGTATGTATGTGAAGCATTTATAACGACCTTGTCATAAACCCCCGTGGTTCGTATTTTGCACTGTAAATTGTAGAAAAATGGATGATAGCATGAACTGTTTGGTATTTCATATGGATCTAACCCATCAACGTCAATATTCTTCTCGTAGTATCGCATTTTGGCGTCTGCTGGTAGAGGTTCAACATATATCGAAGCGTTTTGCTGAAGTAGGAAAGATAACTCTGTTTGACTCGATGTCATTACGCTGAAATGGTCGTTGTCCCCAACATTTCCGGGTCAGGTATTGATTAAATCATCATATTTTTGTGACACTGAGACCAGACCATCAAAACAATTAGCACTAGGCCTTGAATCAAATCGTCGTACGAGATCTTACGTTGACTGCAAATGTACAACAGTGCCGCGTGATTGTGTCGACATTCAGTTAGTTCGCTGGGCGATTCCAGGCTTTTAACCAGCGAAGGCAACGATCTAGATGGTACATATACTTTACCGGTTTCACAAATGGAATGAATTTGACGCCAACACAGCGTAGTATCGCTTTTTTGCGTCTGCTGGTAGACGTTCATAATACAAAGAAGCCAAATGTTGTTTTGTGAACGTAGGAAAAGAGTTTGACTCAATTAGGCTCTTACATCTATTGACTATCGAGGGAGGTGCTTCCGAGTGTACGAAATCCATTATCCTCAAAATTCTACTTGCAAATGACGTAACGTTATTAATGACGTCAAACATTACGCAATTTTGCCATTCCATGAAC
>JAWQFJ010029781.1:0-2500 GCA_034096865.1 Theodoxus fluviatilis | reverse complement strand
CACCAGTGCGTGTGATCCTTCCTGCACTCCAGTAACTGACAATAACCGTGTCCATGCAGACAATACAACTCAGCTTTCACGAGAGTTTTATTGTGCTGGGGTCTACGGTGTTTGAGCTCTACGTGCGTTTTTCCCTCGAGAGATCGGGGAAAGAAAGCCTGCACGCGAGAAAAAGCCAACAGGAGGTATCATGTTTATATCGAATGCAGCACTCCTTACTTGAGCCTGGCTCCAGATAAAAAGAAGAATCCAAGTCACTCGGCCAACTACACATTGCACAGTGCCAGTCCAGACCCCATTTCGTTTGAGTAACTTGGCGCGGTGCTTTTGTTCAAAGGCGTTTTCCTGAACGAGCATGCCTGCCCACTCATTTGGAAGTCTAGCATGAAGAGCCTGTGCAATCGATACGAGACGACTAAGACCCTGGGAGATAGCGATGCAAACAGGAGAACGATCAAGGCAGACACGAGCCCAGACGACGGCAGTGGTTGAGCCGAGAGAATGCATACTGAGAGAGCAGGCAGGTGTGCAGTGCTGTCTGCAGACAACTGCCTGAGCGCTTGTAGTGTTGTGGTTCACCGCCGTTGCGGTCCTGTAGATCGATCTAACTTTTGTACTTTAGCAACACACCGTATCACATATATCGATGTACTTACAATTGTGCACAATTATCTGTCTTCGAACGTAAAGCAAGCGAATTAATAAGAAAATAATCGAATGTCGATACACCAACATTAATTAAGCAAAGAAAGCAAATCTATCACACGCACAAAATAACATAAACAACAAGAAAAACATTATTGAGAATATGATAAACTGACACTGAAAGGATATGATCGTATGCAACCACCCTACCGACAATCTATGGTTAGACATGCAACTACTGAAAAGCTACCAGATATTGGCAATATCAGCTCGCTAAAGAAGTGGGAGGTACAAATATGCTTACTTCCATCGAGTTACAGAACATTCTGATAAGAAATGAAGACCGATGAAATCAGATGATCAGTCAGAAGACTCACCTATCACAGCAGCCTCCGTAATAGCTGGAGATACAGCAGCAGCAAGGTTGTCGGTACAGAGAGCAGTGCAGTTTGAGGAGCGCTGCTCTGTCTGAAGGCTTATCCCAGACCCTAAGACTTTCAGCTCTCTGGTAGACTCGGAAGCTCTTCTGTCAGAGTGTCTGCTGGCCGTCGAACTGCGCACTCTGGTTCCTCGCGGTCTGCTGTGAGTCTCCCCTCCCCTGGGAGTTCCTCCTCTTGACAAACACCTTCCCCACAGCTGTCTCTCTGTTGCACCACAGTCACCACTGCTACCGCCACCACCACCACTGCCGTCGCCCCTACCGCCACTGCCACTCCCAGCACTCGATAAGCCTATAGTTGTAATGGTCAGCCCAGTCGTCCGGTACAGCCCTCCTCTCGCCCTCGATGTGGGGGTCACCACCACCCTAACGGGGGTGGTACCACCTCCTCCACCACCGCGACTACGGTCCAGTCCCAGGGTGTGCGTGGGTGCTTGAGCCAGTGCTGGACATTCGCAGACGTCCAGCACTCTGTTACTCTGTTGCGGCTACCTGGACTGAAAGGGCGAGGACGGGGACATAGCAGGGGGGAGAGGGTATAGGAAGGGGGCTACGGGGGCTATGGAGGGCACATTGGAGGGTATAGCAGCGGGTATCCGCAGGGGAAGGGAAAAGACCTAAATAGCGGAGAAGGGGTGGAGGGAAGGGGATACAAACGAGGGTGGGGGATATGGGTGGTGGGGTTGCAGCAAGCCCTGTACGCCTGATCAGGAGCTGTAGCGGGGTGACACAGTCAATAGCGACAGATTAGCAGTGGCGGCGGCCGCATGCCGCTTGAGCCTACCCCGGGTGGCGTATGCGTCCGTCTGTAGTGGTCCATAGTGCCTCGCTGCCACAGCATGCAACACCCGTAGTGGATCTCTCTCTCTCTCTCTCTCTCTCTCTCTCTCTCTCTCTCTCTCTCTCTCTCTCTCTCTCTCCTCTTTTCTCGCAGTAAGATATTGAATTAATTGAAGGGGGAGTTCCTTGCAAAGGACGTTAGCAAGTTTCCATTGCACAGCCAGTCAAAAACACCTTCAAAATTGCCTGGAAGTCTGGGGCCACCAATGCGCCCGGCATCACGCCGCCATTCCCTCCGTATCCGTACAGAATGCAGGGCTCCGAGGCTGTTGAAGAGTAAAACCTTTTGCAAACTAAAGTGAAAGTGCTGCCACCGTGACTCCCCAGGCATTCTGAAAGTCGGAGTCGTGTCAAGACGAAATTGAAGGGGACCAGCGGTAACCGCGTGGCCCTACTCTGTAGAGGGATCAGTGCTGTCTCAAGCTGCTACCGCAGGTGAGGGATGGGGATGGGGATGAGGATGGGGATGGGAATGAGGAGGGGAATGGGGATTGGGATGGGGATGGGAATGGGGATGAGGATGGGGATGGGGATGGGGATGGGAGGGAATGGGGATGGGGATGGGGATGGGAATGC
>JAWQFJ010029776.1:22500-38663 GCA_034096865.1 Theodoxus fluviatilis | reverse complement strand
CGCCAGCTACTACGGAGTGCGGTTTCCGCTGTGAATACTTACTTGGTCGGAGGCGTCGGAAGCCCAGCTCCGGACAGTGTGCATGGTCATGGAATTGTCTAGTCTCCACCAGATCCACCCGCTTCGCGCCGTCTCCCCAGCTCGCCAGCTCTGACCCACCCGAGTGCCGCTCAACAGTAGCCACCCAACAGGACCGATTTCCTCTCATAGTATTGTCGTCAGACCGATGTGGATGGTGGCGAATTTGAAGTCCCGATAGTAAAATTTCTTATCGATACAAACGTCTCTACTCTACGTTTCCTACTCCACAGTATGTCGCCAATTCAGCCAGCTAACTGTTCACGTCCTGAGCTGAGACTTGCGTCACACGTGGCACACGATTCGTCTGGGGCAAAAACCCTGAGTTCGGGCGTGACACAAATCTCTAGCGTCCGCTACTATGTAACCTACTGCCAGTTCTCGGGTCGAACACCCTGAATTCTCTCCTCTACCTCTGTATATCAAAGATTGGCGAAATCGGGGTGACCGCGTGCTTACGACGCGCGAGAACGTGATGCACGTAAAGATTGGGTTAGGTAGGTGTCTACAGGGCGGACCGGTAGCACAGGGAATGTTGTTTACACAAAGCAAGGCCAACTTCAAGCCTCACTGGCTTTCCGTATACTAGTTATAGCAAGGACGAGCTCAGGACAAAAACCTGCATCTCTAACGAGAATGCGTTCGAAAGACAAGCATCTGCACGACTCCCTCCCATTCCTCCGTGGCCATGCCGTGCCCTCCACCCCCACACGTGCCTCTGTCCAGCAACAGCCTGTGTGGGCACACCTTTGTCCAGTCACCGTGCAACACTCCACACCCACCACTCTATCCCGCCTCCTCACTCCCACCCCACCCTCTCTCCGCCTTTATGCCTTGATATTCGTCCTATAAGACTACGTAAACGACGTTTATTGGCGCTGCTGAAATGGTCGAAGTCGAAAACATTCGGAACGTCGTTTACCTTAAGATTACACCCGAATCACGCGGACCGTTAAGGTGCATGGAGTACAGTACCGCCGAGCAAGACGTTTGTCACAAAACGCAGATACATTAACGCGGCCGGATCTTAGCATAACTCCCCGGGCGTGCGAAGTAAGTCAGGCGGAGTGGCTGGTGCGGTCTGAGCTGAGCGCTATCATCGGTATGTCACGTGACTGTACGGACGAGATTTCAAACTGGGGTACTCTGTCCGATCAGACAGAGTACCTCAGGTACAGTGTCCGCGAATGTTTCCGATTTCGACCATTTCAGCGTAAGCATGTTGTTGTTGTTGTTGTTGTTGCGTATCTGGGCTAAACACTCCCAGGATCACCCAAGTGGGTGAGATGATTGCGTGTGATACAAGGTCATCTCGTCCTTAAAAAAGTGCGGTAAACACAATGTGGAAAGACTGTTCATAAACTCATTCTGAGGTCAGAGGAAACGTAACCGATCTCTGCTGTCCCCAATGTTGTGATTTGAAATCCATTTGTTTTGTACTGTGACATAATGTTTAATTCATTGTTCACTATCTAATTTCTATTTCTGAAGAAGGTGATAAATGTACCAATGCAGGGAAACAATGTTTCTACTTGAAATTCTGTACTAATGTGGTATCCGCAATAAACAGATGCACTTGCTATGGGATGTTGACTTCATATATGTATAACACAGTTTATCATCACCACCACCACCACCACCACCACCACCTACCACCACCACCACCACCACCACGACCATATCCGCTTACGACTGTTAACATCTCATAGATATTATGCCCGTGAATGAGTAATTTGATCGGTGATGCGACGCCATGAGGAAAGCGCGAGGAGAACTCGAGTCGTACAATGCGGTCAAGGTTGATGTTTGTACTTTAAAGACTTAACTTTTGAATGAAGTTTCACTTGTGCATCCCTACACCACAAGGCATAACAAATACCATCTTCAACAAACGTAGAGTGAAAAGTCGAGCGGTTCCCTTACCAATACTCATAATGGATCATAGGCTACCATCAAAGTAGATCAGAGTTTGTATGTGACGATAATAAATTTCAATGGCAAGAAAAGCAATGACCTCAGTGTTATTCAATGTGTGCACATTTGTCATTCCTTTCGTCTACACCGATGTAATAATAACCCTCATACCAGCGCCATATTGAAGAAGTCGTCATGCCATGTAGGTCATGTAGGTGTACATTACGCGAGGAACAGATGTATGAGCACGTTTGAGTCTCGTGGTTCTTTTTGCTTGGTCACGATCCAATGAGCACGCGGTAAATACTCTCGTCACGTGATACCAGGCGGCGAAAACCAGACTGCCATAACACGTCCTGAACCGAAAGCACGATACCTGTGGATGGTGCATGAATGAGCCCTCCAGACGCCAGCAAAGTTATTGCAGTCAGAGGTAGAGTTCGTTGACCGCCTATGAATACACTCCACATCCGTACACGCAGCGCATTCACAGAAAAGGAACACTTGGATATCACTAAGTGCGTCGCAATTATGTCTGTTGCATCGAGTTCACAACGCAATTACCTTCGTATCACTTGGATTCTGTTTTCTGGACAGTTTGTTGCTTCATGGTAGAAATGTGACCTACTGATAGTATCCCTTTCTTTTCTTTTCTCTTTCTCTGGTTTGGAGCGGAGTGTCTGATTCTTAGCTTCACGTGTCGCCGAAAACAGCTACTCTCCTCTTCGGGGGTGCATACACGCGACGATTCTGATATACACTGTCCGATTCCAGACTTCAAGCATGATTGAAAAAGGCGACTCACCTCTTTGGGGGTGAATACACAATACTACCCTTATGTACTGCACAGGTGTTAGAAATGTGATCAAGTATTCATACGTTTGACAGTGCAACTTGGCTATTAGTAGACTTTCAATTTTACTTTTCCCTCCAGTCTCAGATCTCTGCGTTGCTCACATTCGTTCAGCTTGTCCAACTGCCTCATTTCAGTTCAGTTCAGTCAAAGATTATAGGTTACACAAAGATAGTTCATTAGCTCATTGTTGTGAGGATCGAGACACGTTGTGCCCCAAGCGGCTAGAGCTATTGGTGAATCAAGGAAAGGTAATCACACCTCTTAGCGACATGTAAAACTTCCTGTTTATGGACGGTTTCTGATTCGTTCCGATCATGTTTGTGAAAAAATTTACTGTGTAATGTGTAATAAAATGATTTGCTGCAAAAATGGGGGTGTTTTGGCTTTTTTTGTAGCAGGCGGTGTGAAATCCAACTCGACCTAGATCTACATGGTATGGGTTTGAATGGGAACCATCTATTTTTCATTATTATCTAAGAATGCAAGCTTGTTTATCAACGTATACACCCCTGTGGAATATCTTTTGGAAATGCAAAGCAATACATACCTGTCAAGAAGGTGATTTGCGGCCAGAAAATCATTCGATTAAGTGAATTCAGTTGCCGCTTCCGCAAAGAATTAGATTTACGATCAAGCGTTGCCCTGTGACCTGCATTTCGATTATTAAAAAGTAGGACCTTTCAATACCTTTTGATGCATTCAACATACAGCTTTGATAAATTAATGCTGTTCATGGCTTACATTTTCTTCGGATGGGTTTCTAGTATCTCAAAATATAGCTTTTGCTGCGCGAACTGGAGAGAGCTGCCGCCATTGAGTTGTCTAAAGCGTAGACATCTACGCCATATCTACACGAAAGCAGTCCTCTGATTGGTTCCCTGAATAGAATCCTCCAATCAGCAGGCAGCTTTCTTCGCCGTCTTGTCACTAAGCGGTGTGAGTACACTTTCCTTGATTCACCCCTACTCTCGCCGCTAGGTGCAGCGTCTTGTAACTTTGAAGAGCAAAAGCTCGGCATGAGCTATCTTTGTGTAACCTATAATCTTTGGTTCAGTTCAGTCTCTTAACCCTGAGATGGGTTGTTGAGGCACCACTGATGACTTTCGGACAATCTTCCTCCATCGATCTCTATCCTCTGTGGCTCGCTGTGAGTCAGCAAAGGTCAAGCCTGGCCACTCTTTGATGTTGTCTTCCCACCTCTTTCTCTGCCTGCCTCTCCTTCTCCCACCTGGTACGGTACCTTGCAGGATGATCTTGGCCAGCCCACTGCCTCTTAACACGTGACCGTAGCACTTCAGCATTCTGCTTTTCACGATTGAGAGCAGGTCTTCGTGCTGTCCAAATGATCTCCTGATCCTGTTGCTGACGTCCTCATCTGAATAGGTCTTTATATGAGATGTTCATAATCTTGCGGTTGCATCTCATTTCCAGGGCTTGTATCCGTCTCTGTAGTTCAGATGTGAGTGTCCAGGACTCGCATGCATACAAGAATACGGAGATGGCCAGCGTGCGCATGAGCCTGATCTTCGACGCGAGAGTGATATTTCTGTCACGCCATATTGGCTTGAACTTTGCCAATGCTGCTGTTGTTTGTGCTATCCTGGGCTCGTATTCACAACGGCGATTTATCGGCGATTTATTTTAACTCCGATTTATCTCTAAACTCAGACGATTCCAACTGCCTGTTCCGCTCTCCCTTGGCTGGAAACCAGTATATATAGCAAAGCGCAACCTAGGATCCTCTGACGAGCGTACCTTATCTAACCGATCAAGATAACGCGGGGCTAGGGGATAAATCGAGTGTTAAAAAGATAAATCGCCGTTGTGAATACGGGCCCTGGACAGTATCTCTGGTTTGGACCCAGACTTCCTCATTAACCTACTCAAAAATCCGGATCTTTGTTGGGCGAAATCCAGGACACGCCCAGAGCGTTTAGAAGGCCTTGTGACCTGAGTGATTCAGGCAATAGGTGTAAACCGAGCACAGCAAGTCAGTAACCAAGGGGTTGCGGACGTTACTTCAGCAGGCTGTGATCCACAGTCGCGTCAGCTTGAAAGAGGAGGTAGAGCAGGGGAGGGGCTGGAGGAGAGCGACCTCACAACTCCTAGGAGGGCGGCAAGAAACGCAGAGGCAGGGAGAGAAGGCATGCCAACTGGATCAGAACAGTTTGGAGACCGCTCAAGCCTGGAATGCTCCCAGCAACTACACCACATGCACATCACCCTGCAGCCTCAGCTACCTTTCCTGGATGGAGACAAATATACCGCCCGCTTCAATAGGCAGTCAATGTGTGAGTGAGGTAGTCAAGCTGTGAGTGAGGTAGTCAGTCAGTGAGGTAGTCAGTCAGTCAGGTAGGTAGTCGGTCAGTCAGTGAGGTGGTCGGTCAGTCAGTGAGGTAGTCGGCCAGTGAGGTAATCAGTCAGTGAGGTAGTCGGCCAGTGAGGTAGTAGTCAGTCAGTCACAACAGCAGATATATATATATCCTTGCATTTCTACTATTCTGTCGTAAGAGAACGGCATACTCCACTAAACACAATCAACACAACACATTTCGGCTTCCCCTGCCCACCCTAACGTGAACATAAAATTATGCAATTTCTTGCATGCATGCTGCCAAAGGGAAATCGACAAGTGTTTTTTCACTGCTCGACATTTCCAGCAGTTGCTCAGCGTAAACAGGAGGTGAATGCCTCTGGCTCCAAGTCGGCGACGCGTTTTTCTTGTATTTCTTTAAACGTCAAGTCATTCTCCTTTCCAAATGGACGAGCGGTGTCGCGATGCCAGTGAGGCTCGCACAGTATTGATCAGTCGATAGTAGCGAACAGGCTGCATCAGAGAATATTCCAAAAAGGGGCTGCAGAGGAGAAAAAGACAAAACATACTCTTGCTCATGGTGAACATTCTTCTTGTATGATTTTCACGAAATGTTGATGTATGTCAGAACAATTCATGTATGTCTGTATCATCGAACGCCATATGTTTATTAAATCTTCACAATATTACAGGCTATTTGTGTGTTTTGTGAAATGCTGGAATCTACAATAGCATCGTAGTATCTTCCAGATTATATAGCTGTCCCACCGCTGCCTAGCTATGTGATGTAGCCAGGGAGCAGTTGCCTTCTGAAGTGTCGCGTAACGTCACTTCCCGCAGATGGTCTAGTATAATCTCGTTGTTCTCGAAAGTCCTAGATAACTTGCAAAAACTATGTAAGCAGAGCAGCGTGAGAGCGTGAGAAACAGAAAGGGTGGGAGTCCGAGAAGAAAGGTGAGTGCAAAAAGCCTCCCACAAAGAGAGATCAAGTCATCTAGGGGAGTGTGTTCTAGAGGGACGGCAGACACGTGTAAGAGTGCAGATAGCAGCGATTCTGTCCTCACGGGATCGAGCCCAAGAGTGAAGCTATTACGGTAATGCTGATTGTTGGTGGTATCGCTGTGTATCAAACAGAGCGTGAATAAAGTTTTTTTTCGAAAACGACCACCGGTTCTCTTGGACTTGGACTTCCCGGCGCAAGTTAGGAGAACCCTCGTATAGACAGGACTTTACGAAGAATACAAGTCGCAATGTGTGTTTAAAATTCCAAATCTAAGAATCGGAAGCTGACGAAATTTTCCCGACGTTTCTATCTGTGACTTCATTAGGGGGGAAAAATCAGTTTCAAAATATCGCTATCCTAACTGCACCACATCTTATTTGTCAAATTAAAACACCAAACACATATGTCTCAAATTTTCAGTAAGTTCTTTCTACATTTTCCTCTCCCATTTGGAAAAGGATCGTCCTCATATTTCTCTCTTCAGCAATCAGGAATGAGTTGGTGCCTGATTATATGGAAGCTTAGCGATTTCAAATGGCGGGTGTTGCTTGAAGCTAAATTCTCTAGCCAGCACTATCCATAACTCTTTCGTTTTGATTTGACCTGATAGGCAGCAGGAGAGCCGTAGGCCATGCACGATGGATAGTACAGGCAGGCCCCATTACGCGATCTGCGCTGCAGGCACAATGTCATCAGGCTGCGCTCGACAGAACCTGATTTGAGCGCTCGCGTAACAGGCAATTCCTGTTTGTTGCTGGGCGCTGACATGTTACATAATGCCCACGCAACCTTCTCACGTATTGCATGGCACGTGCTGTGTGAATTCGATACCCCGCTTCCGCTTCTACCTAACTCCCAGGGTCAGTGAATTCAGTCAAAAATAAAACCAGGTCGGATTCACGGCTGAACCGCTCATTCGGAAACGATCTTCGATCCGTCCCTTCGCCCTCTCCGCGGATCTTTCCAGTCAATGAAGAGCAAATCGGGAACGGACTATAATGACCTGACCCCCGACTTATTGGGCTCTGCACCTGAAGCACCCATTCACCCGAGACCACAGGACAGGGCGAACGCTTGGGTGCGCTGGTAAACGCGGTACCTAAGGCCGGAATAGGTTCATTGTGAAGAAGTAAGTCGCTGCCATGGCACTATTCAGAACAACAGAAGCTCTGCTCGAAGTCCATCGCGTGCTCGCCCTATCCGACAAAGGGCGCACCATGCAGTTGAAACCGCTCAGACCTGACTGTGGGCAGCTGAAGCCGGGCCACGGCTGTCTGAAGCGGAATTGGCGGGGCAGCGGCACCAGATTGCACCAGCACCGAAAACAGATTATGAAATGGCGCCAAAAATAACGCTGATTCTGCCTCTCTATTGGCACGGAATGAAAGATTGCGGAGTCATAGTTAAAAAGATGTTCTTCGATTAACAATTTATGCCTTCTCAATTAATAAATTCAAAATAGAGGAAGAATAAATGATTTAGCTCTAGAGAAAGTGTCAAGATGGACGAATTTAGTAGTGATAGAAGGTTTATCCGACTGGCTAAGCACTGGAGAACTCGATCTCTAAAAGAGACGAGCCATTATGCTCGTGTCTTGGCAGTACGTAACACCCATTCTGGTTCAGACCAGAGCTACAAGGCAATGGTATCTCTATCTCTGGCGTACCAGAATGCGTATCACCTGCAACGTCAACAGCGATTACAGCGGAAACAAAAGAACCATCACACTTGGCAAGTTTTGTTGAAAGGACGCACACTTTATTTTGTGTCCAGTAATACAGCTAATTGAAAATGGCTGGAGATTTTAAAACAAAAGAATATCGACCGGGGAATCTGGGACAAACCGCGTGGTACCCGACAATGGTATACGGGTGCCACTAAACGAAGAGTACTTCACTAGACGTATTGTGATGATAAATGTCTTTCCAACTTTCCCCATTACATCGTGCTCGTAGTGATACTGTGGTACTCCTTTCGATTGACAGCTCCCCAACCAGCCAGTTCCCCCACAAACAAAACGAGAGAAACAGCGCATGGTGTGAAATCGCATCCTAGACGCGTTATTAACTCCATTCTCCGCCCTGTCCTTCAACACAGGCGGTGTTTGATTTTCCTCTTACTCGATCGAGTCAGCAGCGATTTTTGTGACGACAAGTTTTTCTCAATGAACTACACGCATTCGACAAATACAGTGATGTAAAACTGTACAAGAAATTCATATTTATGAGTCAGAACACACTACAGCTGACAGATGAAGTAGGAGAAGGCGCAGAAGGTTCTAATCAAGCGAGGCTAGGCTGCCATTAAGACATATCTTGCAGGACACATCTCTACCACTATGTCACGAGCAGGAGCCCATCTGATTGGCTGTTTGATGAAGTGTCAGATGAACACAGAAAAAACAAACACACGTGTTCCTATTAGGCGGACACTCGATAAAACACTGCTCTCGGAACTTGCGAGCGTGACATTTCCTATGGAAACGGCATAAATGCCAGAAAATTGCCATGTTTAGGCATGCCCAACACATAATTATTTTGCGACTCGCAAACACGGTATTTCCTATGGAAACAGCACAGTTGCCAGAAATGCGTCCAGTGTGTGAGGAGGCCTTTCTTTAACAATCGCATGATCACGTAAAACAGTAATCCATTCGAAAGTGAACAAGACACTGAATTGACACATCAAACCCTGTGAGCACTCACACACCAGGAACGGATCATCAGCACCACTGCTATACTCCTGGGTCAAGCTCGACAGTGGAGATACCGGAACACCGGAAACTGCATTTTAAAAAAACCCGGGAAAATCCTCCTCAGTACCAGCGGGTCTTTAACTTCCACGTGAGTGTTTGCCTGTGGAGTAAACCCGGCACTGTCCAAACCACTATTTTGGCAATCATTCACTTTGGTTATCGTGGACTGATTTGACCCCGAATCTGGCCTTGTCATGGGAAGGCAACGTGTGAATCAATAGCGAGAGACAGTCAGTCCAAACGGGTCAAGCGGTCGCAGTACACCCATGAAAGATATGGGCGCAGTGCCAATGGTCGAGTCAAACACAAACAGGAGCACAGGCTCGGAGATCTGATGATACTTCATGTGAAGAGGATGAACATCCCGTGCAGGTACAGGACACACGGGGCCATGTGGGACAGGAAGGTAGAGTCAGGAAAGTCAGGTGAACCATGCGTCACAGAGGGCAAGGCGTCGGTGAAGGAAGAGAGGAGGATGGTAAGGTGGCAGAGAGAGAGAGAGAGAGAGAGAGAGAGAGAGAATGAACAAATAAATGAATGAATGGAATGAATGATGTTTTACTGGCCATCAGGCTTTGCAAGGCCATTCATCGCGAAAACCACTAGAGCTAATCGGAGCAAGAGCAAGGCAAGTCACAATACTTCTGGTCATTTGCCTCGTAGTCTTACACATCGCGTTGAGAGGCGAGCTGGGTCTGTTCTCACCCCCACCCACCCCCTACCCCTCCAGTCCAGAGAGAGAGAGAGAGAGAGAGAGAGAGAGAGAGAGAGGGGGGGGGGAGAGTAACGGCATTCAATATTTTGTCGACTGTTTTAGACTTAAGAATACCGGAATTTCCGCTTGCGGCTAGAGTGTTACCCTTACGAGAAAGAGAACAAAGACTGAACAAGACTTATAGGATCAGCAACAGCTGAGTTGTGTCAGAGACAACTCAATGAGAAGCAGAAGACGCTGGCTGTGAGTGGGGACAATAGCACCAGCAACATACCAGGCGGCTGCTGAAGTCCAGCAAGAGCACCAAGACGTTAACGTACAATCAAACCAACGAAACGAACAAACTCAGCAATGACAGCAGCAAGGAAAGCAGTATCACCAATCCAAAATACCACCGCAAAATGTTGAAGGGCGCGTTTGTCGCCCAGCGTGTAGTGATCATTCTCATCTCTCTGAAAGCAATAAATTCTTCAAAATGGCTTGAATATCAAGAGCTGATCAGAACCGTCGGGACATTTTAACAACCTCTGTCGTTTTGAGCCCGGCACACGAGTGAGGTACGGTATGCTGCACCGCACTGTGTACTCTTCAGAACATCATAGCATTCGCTTGCCTTTCTCGATTGCCGCCAAGTTGATAGCAAGATCACAGCCTACAGGTAAGGCTGGGGAAGTGGGGGTAGAGGCTGGGGGGCTGGGAGGCTATAGTTGAGTGTGAAAGCTGAAGGGCAAACCCCCCCTGAATTTATCATATCGGGGCTGTTACTGTGTGCTGAGCTCAACACGACATGGATCAAAGTGAGTTGAACATCGTCTATCCCCCTTGAACAACGTTTCTCTTTACACTCATCTAAGGACACTTATCCTTTCTCGAAAGACTAGAATATATCTCGCAACAGGCCATCAAACGTTCGTCAGCTTGTTTTGTGTGTCCAGAGGTTTCCCTGTGAGAACTACACTCGTGCTTCTGACGACAGTTTAGATGACACTGTTGACACCTCACACCTCACACTAGGTCCATGCGCAATTTGGACGCATTCCACGACAAGTACTGCGTATATCTCCCGATGTGTTGTACATGATTGTAGGCGAACGAGTTACGCCGACAATGGTGAAGACTCGGAACATCCCCTTCACTACTGCTATCAGGCTCTGAAATCGAGGAGAGAATTCGAGTTGCCAGGGCGAGGACGGAACAATTCAGGAAGTCATGTATGACCCTGCTTGGGCGAAAGTAGGTGGACGCTTTTTGGAAATAACAGGCAAAATGGATCATTGAGTGCCAGACCATGTATTTTGAGATAATGCTACGTCTCCAACAATTAAAATATTAAGTATTTGAGTTCTTGTTTTCGTGTTGTTTAAATATTTCACTTATATCATTGTAATATCAGTTATATATTAAAAAACGAGTAAAAATTTCCCGAGTTACACCAGGTTTTCCCATGCTGAGTCACATTGGCTCCAACCACGGTAGCACTTTCAATTAGCATTGGACTCAAGCTTGGAAACCTCGAGGCTTAGGAATGATTTTGTGTTAGTTGTAATGTCAGCAAGAAGGGCATAGAGGGAGAGGGGGAGAGGGGATGCTGGATGGTGGTGGGGGATAGAAATGTTGTGTGAAAGGAATCGCGAATAACGATATGTTTAATATTAATCCCATACATAAGCCCATTATTTAGCTCTATCCATATTCCTAAATGAATAATGTTGTTTTGCAAATGTGCTTCTGAATAGAATCCATTATACTTGTTTGTCTTATATACACGTATGTATGCTTTGGACGAGAAAATTTTCTTTTGAAGGCAATGAATAAGTATATGTATATGTATCTGTAAAGTATCTGTAAGATGAATTCAACCAATGACGTCTCACACTACAAGTGATTACAGAATGAAAGAGAAAGGCCTTATTAGACCAGTCCTTTTTACTGTATACGATACATACCTATGTCGCAGCACGAAAAGCCAGATACAATTCTCCGTTCCGCCCCTGATGTCTTGAAATCACCAAGAGGAGACATCACTCTTCTCGGCAAAATGGTGATTCATTTCATCGCGACTGTTCAGAAGTGGCGTTCGTCTTCCGCACAATTCAGGACTGACCACAACGCGAGATTCCCTTTGGAGTCGTGGAGAACGCCGTGTGCACTTACCCTGCCGTCAGAACTTACCGACAGCACGAGGCGTAATCTACGTTAAACACAAAGCTCTTCATCACGATGAAGAATGCAATTTCACGTCCTATCAGGCTGTGTAGGCTATGTAAGGCCATTGATCACGTACAGCCACAAGAACCGATAGAATAAAAGCAAGTCGAGTCACGATTTCCTTCAAATTTATTCGCTTCTTATGAATCGCGTAGGGAGACGCAATGGGTAAGTTCTCACCCCCATCACACAGGGAGATGTTCTTCATGGCTGTCCAAACTGTGAAGCATGGGCACATGTATCATGCTATTTACGTAATCATGTATTAAAGAAGTTATGTGTAATCATTGCACAATGAGAATGGTCTTGTCGCCGAAGGCATGCCGTCGGCAATGTTCTTAACTTCCTCTCGATGATCACTCCAGAAACACTATCATTGCTACAGTAACGTTGCACCATCTGAAGTTGAAATCCGCTGATTGTCAGAGATCATTAATTTTCACAAGCAATTATCAACTTGACGTCATTTTTGGTGAGTGATTTGAGTTGGAAAAACAAAAGTGGCAAAACAGACATGTTTGCATTCAGCACGCCTGTCTGCAATGCAACATGCCTTTGACTGAACCTAGCTTGCAACGCTAAATGTTCCAGAAACACGTAAACTAACACAAGTACTACCAGCAGCATGGCAATCTACGGACTTGATCAGCCAAGCAGTTCACTGTATGCTTTTTCCGAACACACGTTCTCAGCTTTTAGGAACAAATTTGCATGAAATGTGCATAATCGAATTGGATTCGTTTGCTGTGTCTCGTTTTGAAAACAAACACCGGTATGAGTAAAACCTGTCTAAATTTGACCGCCTTCAAACGTTCCGCATCTATATTTATGTGTTGTACAGAAACGAAATGCAGAAACAATTTAGATAAAAACCTGCGTGTTTAATACACACGAAATAGCCAGCGTTAACTTTGAATCAGTCTAGTACTAACGTCCGTAAATGTCAGGTGCACATACGTATCTTGTGGAGGTGTAACAAATCTTGACCAGCGCAGTGACCGTACAGTTATTCTGTGAAGGAGATGCAGAACATGACCTGTGCAGAGACACTACATGCACAATACAGACTCAAAGCAGATAAGGGACAGACTTTAGAATGCCACAAGCGAACTACCAAGAAAAACATATCATTGGATAAACAATTCTGCATTCTACTATACTTGAATGCGGGCCATATGACACGTGAACAGAAATGCAACCTCTGCGGTTTAGATTTTACACGCATTCTGAAATATTTCTAGGCACCCCTTTTTCCAACAAAAAAGGATAGGCTTAACAACGCAGGAAACACATTGCAAGGACCCTGAGCTCTGAGACAAGTTCTTTGAACTGAGATTGCAGCTGCATTGCATTTTAATTTGCTCACTCAAAAATTGCATCCGTCCTCGCTTAATATTAGCCTTAAAAATAGTTATAGTTACGGTAACATTGCCACACAAAAAAGAGAGAGAGGGCTGGGGGGTGGGTAGGTGGGTGGTGTACGGTAGATCGGCCTGAACAAACAAAAAGTTGTTTTTTTAATAAAGACGAAGCCGGATTGAACATATATCACGATTTCTCTTTCGCTTAAAACGACCTAAAATGGTAGAATTCCTGAGTGCCCATATGGCAGGGAAGATGGGACAGTACACCATTCATTATTACCGTCGAGTTCTTCTTTCCTTTATTTTTGTTTTGCACGATCGAAAACAGTTTAGGGTCGGCAGAAAAAATACGGTAGGTCAGCCACAACCGTAGCCACAACTTTTTTCGCCAAGTATAATAAATACAGCACTAGTTACATGCACTCCACCCATCGCCAAGTATAACAAATACAGCACTAGTTACATGCACTCCACCTATCGCCAAGTATAACAAATACAGCAATAGTTACATGCACTCCACCTACCGCCAAGTATAACAAATACAGCACTAGTTACATGCACTCCACCTATCGCCAAGTATAACAAATACAGCAATAGTTACATGCACTCCACCCACCGCCAAGTATAACAAATACAGCACTAGTTACATGCACTCCACCTACCGCCAAGTATAACAAATACAGCACTAGTTACATGCACTCCACCTACCGCCAAGTATAACAAATACAGCACTAGTTACATGCACTCCACCCACCGCCAAGTATAACAAATACAGCACTAGTTACATGCACTCCACCTACCACCAACGCAACGTCCTGTTGATGAGCTTGCTGAGGAATCCAGCACGTCACAGGTGATCTTTCAAAGTATGAATAATTCACTCGAAGAGACCCATCGGCCCCTAGGAAGGTGGTCGTTCTCCTCCTAAAGCCCTGTTCTCTTAGGGCTGGCCGTCTCTGTCGTGGATGGAAAAGACTTCTTTTCCAGACTCACACTGACCACGATCTCTTCAAGACTGGAGCCATAAAGTATTATTTTCCTGTGAAGTCAGCATGTTCGGCCGATACAAAAGATTGGTTCTCCGTTTGTAACGCTGCTAAAATCCCGAATCCCGTCCATAGGAAGATGCATTTCCCAGACGGCGTGATCTTCTTTTGGCGAGAACGGCAACCCCGACCCAGACCCCAAAATAGTCTGTAATACAAGGGACAAGTGGGTAAATTACGCTCTGTGATGTCCCAGCATGCTCTAAGTTGCCGCCAGATGTGGATTGTTTCGATGGCGAGCGGGAGGGAATACTTATGGATTTTTCCCTCCTGAGATGACGTCTGCTTGTCATGGCATCGGTCTTCCTGCCGGAGCCCGCGGAGGTCAGGCGCCGCAGACCAAAGACAGGTCCAGACTGGTTCTCTGAGAAGTGACCCCCAGGAAAAGACCTGGAGCGGACAGATGGCTTCCGCCGGGTACCGCCTACTTCCGCTGCCTGATTAGAATCTTGGTGGATCTGGCACTCTGAGATTGACGTCACAGCGGGGGGAGCATAGGAAGCATGGGGTCAGGTAATGGAGCATAACCGTCGCCCGGCTCTGCAGCTCACCCTACTTACGGTAACAGCATCCCTGACAAACAGCCATCGGTGGCCATGGCAACGCAACTCCACCCCCCGTCATCACAGCGGATTGGACTAATTTGGACGTAGGAGTTTTGAGTGAGTGTGTCAGATTTTATCAGGTGTGATCCGTACCCTCGGGATTTTTGCCGCTCTCTACTCTAAGAAGAAAACCTTTGACAGGACAGACTGACGGACATGTTTCTGAACGTGACTGCCGAATATTTGTAGAAACGTCTTGCCACCATACATCTATGGTGTGGTGCCGATGTTTGTCCATATATAATTACTTCAGAAAATCTTGCAGATGTGACAGAGTTAGATCGATGTGTCTGACAGCGTTGATGTAGGTATGATTTTTAAGTATCGATGACATCGTGGCGCTCAAACGTGACATTTCCATAAGTGAGGAAGATTTGTCCTCATTTACAACAGTTTTTTTCTTATTAGTCTCATGTGAAATGTTACTGATGACGCACGGAGTCATACGTTGATATGTTTCAATCTGAATATAGGAAGATTCAAACCTTCTCGTTAAACCAACACCTCGCAGTGGCGTTGACATATCCAAGGTTGGCATAGCAACGATGCCCTTATCTCTATATACGTAGAATCTATACTTTGTAGGCTCGAGATTTGCCTCTTCAGAAACGAGTATGTAGGATCTCGAGCTTGGATGGAGCTGACTGCACAGTGAAGCATCGATCTGGCACGGCAGAACAACAGCTGCGGTTCTTCAGCGGCAGCAGAAAACCGCTGAAGCCGAGGGGGAAGATGCTGCATAAGGGCCAAAATTCCCAGCTGCCTGACTGCCTCCTCATCCCCTGTGTGCCACACGTATGGAATAGACTTCCGGGGCAGGATTGGCCTACTAGACCCTATCAGTCACCTCTGGACCATCACATTTCAGTCCCAAACAATTATGGGTGAAGCTAGGTCCTCATCGCCGCCGAATAATAAGCGGCAAAGTAAACAACAACATAATAAACGATCACGACAACACAAACAACATTCCACCTGCGGCATTTTTAAGCGGAACTTTGCGTATCAAAGAGAGAACCGTGTTCCACAATATATGGTCAAACAGACGAGCCTTTGCTCAACGTGCTCTCGGTGGTTCGTGCTCTTTCCTCGTCCTTTTGTAACCCGCCCTAGCGGTGCGTTTCTGATGGCGGGTCTGAAGGCGTAGCGTAATCAAGGCAGGAAGATATGGAGACCCGCGATCAATACGACGGAAGAGCTTGATGAAAAGCAATTGAGACAGAATGCCAAATATTTGCTGCCGGTGAACAAGCTCTCTCAGCCTTCAGGAGGTGTCAGGTCGGTGACTCGAATTTCATGGCACAA
>JAWQFJ010029776.1:0-20000 GCA_034096865.1 Theodoxus fluviatilis | reverse complement strand
GAGGAGATCGCAGCCAACTTCGGCATTCCTCACCCAAGAACAAAACTTGTCCGACCTGGAGGCAGCCGCAATGCTGACAAGGCTTCATCGCTATGCTCGAATCTGCGAGATGGATTGTAACGTGTGTGGAAAAACAGAACTGAAACGATGATGAGCAGCGACATGAGCAGAAAGAATGATGATTTACCAAGCGCATAGTTTACAAAATCTTTCAATTGCCCAGTCAAGTGCAGCAGACTTTTCAGTTTGATTGTTTTCTCTTATTTGACAGAGACCTAGCAGATGGAAACCTGTTGACAGGTCGATGTTTTCAGCTGACGAAGACAGATGCGCCTGCATGTCCTTCGGCAAGCTGGCTGCACAGTTCTGGCTTTGTTCCAGCAGGTCGCTTGGGGACGCGGAGCAGAGCAAGCGGAACGGTAACGCCACACGCGCCGAGAGCGAGAGCGAGAGAGCGCGCGCGAGTGAGAGAGAGAGAGAGATACAGAGAGAGACATTGAGAGAGAGAGACATTGAGAGAGAGACATAGAGAGACAGAGAGAGAGACACAGAGAGAGAGAGAGACAGAGAGAAAGACAGAGAGAGAGATAGAGAGACATAGAGACACACAGAGAGAGAGAGAGAGAGAGAGACAGAGACAGAGACAGAGAGAGACAGAGATAGAGGGAACAGTGAAAAGAAGAAGGAAACTTTGCATCACGCTTCAACTGTCTGGACAAATCAGCAGTATTAATTAGGCTTCCCAATTTTCCTCTCCTCTTTCCACATACAACTCTATAACACTTCCTGTGACACTTCACTGCCTGCGTGTTCAGCTATCTGTGACTTTTTCCAAATGACGTTTGTCAGCTAGCACAGGGAAATGCAAGACGTCGATCACTGCCTGAGTAAACCATACGTCCACCGTGTCTGACGACACGGCTGCTAGTGATACTTACTGGCTTTGCGCTTCGGGACCACAAGACCAAATATAGTACTTACGATTCAGGAAGTCATGGCTCAAGTCGAATGTGACAACAGCAAATCTAGCCAACAGACTGACAAAACATTAGGCCTATAGGCTGTTGCGACAGAACAACGCAACAAGGAAGAAGTTAAGCTATCTACGAACTCTGCTGTATATCTGGTTGATTATGCTAAGGAAAAACCAAGAGGATCACGGAAACATTTTTGAGTTAGATGCATGATCAAAGATACACACGACCGCCCAAATTTGCGTGCGTGATCTGTGACCTCTTATTGCACCACACCGCTGAAACACTCCCAAAGATCATGCACTCAGACGATTCCATACATTCTGCAATTGATTAGAGGGCTGTGGGGTCGAGTGGAACACATTAGAGGAGGTGTTCTGTCCCTCTGCACCCATGCCAAACTCCGTGACTCGAGTGTCAGATCTGCTGTGCGTGGTCTATGCAGTCGGAGCTGCCACCGTGGGAGAGCGAACTGAAACCCCATTCACACAATGGCGTTACCGCCTGACAGCAACGACTGTGCCAGAAAGGAAACAAAAAACAGAGAATGGAAGAGATTTGGGTTTCAGAGCACGTCTTTTGTTTGGGGGCTGGTTCAGACCTGTTTTGGGTCCGTATTTGGAGTTTACATCACCACCATTCCCATGTCAAATCCCCACCCATCCCCACCCCCCACCCCCACCCAACCACCCCCACCCAACAATCCCCACCTCCCACCAGTCTTTGATGTGACTGTTACTAAGGCTGAATTGGTCGTTGTCGGAAACATTTCCGGACACTGTACCTCTGGTCGATCTGACACATCTCGTCCTTACAGTCACGTGACATACCGATGATAGCGCTCAGCTCAGACCACACCCGCCACTCCGCCTGACTGACTTCGCACGCCCGGGAAGTTATGCTAAGATCCGGCCGCGTTAATGTATCTGCGTTTTGTGACAAACGTCTTGTCCGGCGGTAGTGTACTCCATGCACCTTAACGTTCCGCGTGATTCGAGTGTAATCTTAAGCTAAACGACGTTCCGAATGTTTCCAACTTCGACCATTTCAGCAGCGCCAATAAACGTCGCTTAGCTTAAGATTACACCCGAATCACGCGGACCGTTAAGGTGCACGGAGTACAGTACCGCCGAGCAAGACGTTTGTCACAAAACGCAGATACATTAACGCGGCCGGATCTTAGCACAACTCCCCGGGCGTGCGAATTAACCTCTGGTACAGTGTCCGGAAATGTTTCCGACAACGATCGTCGACCATTTCAGCGTTACTAAGCTAATGGAGAAAGCATAATATTTACATCATTTAATGATGTTCCTACGCATTTTACCTGATGTTGGTTTGTTTACACTCTGCTGTTGCCATAGTGCGATACTCTGTGCTGCTTTATTTGCTTCTGAAATTGCCTTTAAAATCACTATCTGAAGACAAAACGTTCAACCGAGTCGAGGCTAAATCTTAGGCAAGTTCATCATGTTCACGTGGAGATAAAGAGGTTGTAGATGAAGTGTTCCATTTTGAGAACCGGAGAGAAGGCTCTAGATTACTTATTGCAGACTGCACGGAAGCAGAACTATGTTAGTGAGAAGCTATGGCCGTGCCCAAGGGCGCGCTGCATTAAGGGAACGAGTGCAAATAATGTATCGTGATTTGTGCACCGAAGCGTGTATTATTAGTTCCTACTGAAGTGAAAGAACCAGGTGTTCAAAAAGGAACACTTCCTGAAGCACATGGTTGCACTAGCTTTCCAAAGAAGTAAAATATTATTAATACATGTTTAAAACACTTTCCAAATTAAAATTAATTTGGTGCCTCGGGGTTTATATCAAACTGCAAATGCCCGCGTATTCCATTTCTTCTATTCCGACAAGCATGACATTCTGCTTCAAAAACGGTGTCTAATGCATCCAGTGTCCAACCTGTAACCTGTGGGAATCATCATCCCAAGGATTGCTATACTTTTTTGAATTGGAGTGCGTACCGTTAGGGCAAGTCTACCACTAGCGTGGTCGGCAGAATGGATCTAGGCTCTCACGAGTAGACTCCCCTGAACAGCAGCTGAACTTTACTCTCTGTTGTGCAGTAGTTTTGTTGGGGTGTTGTTTCCTCCAAGAAAAGGACACAAACGAAAGGAAAACTAAATGGGACTGAAAGTAATCTTTTAGTGGTCCGTCACGTGAGAAGGTGCTAAACATTCCGTGAAAATTGGTTCCATTTTGGCTTCACACAAGAAAAGCTATCTCCAGTTGGAATATGATAAAAAAAACATCAACACTCGTCACATTACCGCAGAGCTCAAGTGTTAACATTGCTGCTATAAATAAAAGGTGGGGTGATATCTGAAACAAAGGGAAAGATCCACAAACTATAAAGACGGAAACAAGAGCTTTTTTAACGACAATTTTCTGTAGAAGAGTGTTGGTTACTAGATTATTAAATCATTGCTCTTGCTCTCACAACTGTTCACACTTGGAGGCGAGTGGAAGAGGGGATACTTTCAAATGGAATCTCGGACTTATTGAATTATGCAGCGTATTGCTACTGAATGAAGAATATCATCGCATCTAAACTGCAGTGAACAAATGCTGTATCAGTAACCCTTTTTATCCATCTTTCCTCGTCCCACGTTCTAATTTGCATGAATTTTTTTTCTCTCTCTCTCTCTCTCTCTCTCTCTCTCTCTCTCTCTCTCTCTCACACACACACACACACACACCACCACCACGCCATTTGTGTGTGTGTTTGAGTGTGTGGTGTATATATATATATATATATGTATACTCGATCTTTCCTTCTCTTCCCTCTCTCTCTCTCTCCCTCCCTCTCTCTCTCTCGCTCTCTCTCTCTCTCTCACACACACACACACACACACACACACACACACCACCACGCCATTTGTGTGTGTGTTTGAGTGTGTGGTGTATACATATATATATATATATATGTATACTCGATCTTTCCTTCTCTTCCCCCTCTCTCTCTCTCTCTCACACACTTTCTCTCTCTCTCTCTCTCTCTCTCTCTCTCTCTCTCTCTCTCTCTCTCTCTCTCTCTCTCTCTCTCAATATATATATATATATATATATATATATATGTATGTATAGTCGATCTTTCCTTCTCTTCCCCCCGCCTCTCTCTCTCTCTCTCTCTCTCTCTCTCTCTCTCTCTCTCTCTCTCTCTCTCTCTCTCTTTATTCACCCACTCACCCCCCACCCCTATCGATGTACTCATCTAGAGCATGGCCTGAAATATTCATGCGTACCATGTCGGCTTTTTATTTTCTTCCTCCTTTATTGAACCAAATCAGCCCCGATCCAACCCGCTTGCTGTGGTAGAAACACATGATCATGTTTTGTCCCAAAGGAGAGTTACTGGTGTTGAAAACCCGACTCGTGAAGAAACCCTTCCACCGCTTTTTATTTTGCATGGGGGCCAACATGATTTGCAAGGGCCTCGCAGGACATCAATAATGCAAGTAGGCTGCAGGCCTTGCGTTGTGGAAGGAAGCCCATGCTACTGAGGAAAAAACTCGCAGGTTGGCAAAATATTCCTGCAGCTGTGGCGCTCATGCTTTTAGTACTTTTCGTGTTGTACACGTTTTGCACGTGAAGGCCGTGATCGCGTTTTACTCCCTGCACCCAACCCCTTTGTCCATGTCACCTTAAAGGCCTCCGCACACGAGGCAACCAAAGTCTCTTGCCACGTTGCTTGCGGCCGGTTGCTTCCCATGTTTCGGGCAATGCTGGAGGCTGAACTCGCACACGCTTCCACTGTGACCTTTCACCTCTCGCCACGTTGCGAACACGCAATGATTACAGTCGACCCGCGGGCGTGTGACCTGCATTTCCATTTGTAAAAGGTAGGAGCTTTCACGACCTATTGATGCATTCAACATACAGCTTTGATAAATTAATGCTGTTCATGGCTTACATTTTCTTTGGATGGGGTTTCTAGTATCCCGAAATACAGCGTTTTCTGTGCGAAGCGTATAGCCATCTCCGCCATTTACTTTTGCGAACAGTCGCGACAACGCGCCCGGTGATTGGTGGATTCACAGAGAGTGGCTGGAGTGGCACGCCACTGCCCCCAAAACTAGAACAGGTTGAAACACGAGCAACTCAGTTGCTGGTGGCGTGGAAAGTTGCTTGGAATGCCAGTTGCTTTCAACTGACATCGCACACGAAGCAATGTATGGCAAGCAATCGAGTTGCCGGAGTGGAGTTGCCTCGTGTGCGGAGGCCTTTACCGGCTCCTCTGTATATACTTCATTTCACTTCCTGCGTCCAGCGAAGACTTCTTAGTAATGCCTTTATTAGTATCATCATCATCATCATCATCATCATCATCATCATCATCATCATCGTCGTCGTCGTCGTCGTCATCGTCATCGTCGTTTGTTGTTATTTTTTATATAATATATCCCATTTTCTCCATTTTAATTTGTTTCTGTCTTAATGAGACCAAGAACTGTACTTTTTGTTTTTCGTTTTAGCAAGTGCTATGGTCGATAGGCGGTCATTTTCTTTTGAACTGAGAAGTATCTGCGTCAGTGGATTAGTGTGAGGACTAGCAGTAGATGCCAAATGATATTATTTGCAGTAGAAACAAAAAGGTTTCAAGAGTGTCTGTCGTGGCCAAGCTGATGCCTCCAAAATGGATAAATGCGCCATACTCCATTGGTGTGACGAAGACATCATGGTCTCTTCCGAATAGCGTCAGTTTACAACAGTAGTTTGAAGAAACAGCTTCAGCCTATGAAGGAAAAGGTGCCTTTATACATTGCGACTTTCCACTTATGTATGGGTGCCAAAACCGCGCACTCGTTTATACCCTGGTCATCGGGCTGTTCTGATAATCATTCTAACATCATCTCAACACCCTGGGAAGCATGCAACGTGGCTGCCGATGCACGCGCCAAAGTATTTTTTCTAGCTCCGCCCGCACGGGTACCCGTTTTACCCCAGCTTGGGAAGACTGTTTGGTAAAACATCTTGGTCAAAGAAGCAAATCTAGGATCTGCACAGCTTCGAGCGCCGTACCCACTGGTCCCAAGGGGCTGCAGGTCAAGCGCGCTGACCACTCGGCCACAGAGCCCCACAGCTGTTCCTCAGTTATTTGCTCGCATTTGTGTTGGCTTTCAGGCTTGTTTGTAATGTTACATCTGCTTTGAAGGAATGTTGTCTTACTGTCTTTTCACTCTGTGTGATTTTGTGTTCCTAAAGTCTATGAGAAGGATTTATTTCGAAACACCTGAGATGGAACATCACATATGATACAAAGCAGATTATGAGTTCCGTTGTGTGACATTTTAATGCCGATTTCTACGATTGATATAGAATTTGCATCTCCAGCCAGTTACGGCAAAATGTCATACGATGCTATCCATCAGAAGAAGAAATAAACCCAACAAGCTCCCATAGAGCTGCTTCACAGACCTAACTCGATGAGGAAGGCAGCAACCCAAGGCACATTGACATCCAACTCAAACGAGGAAGACTTATAACATTGGAAAGGAAATTCACTTTAGCAGAAAGTGAAAAGATTTTTTAAATAAAGATGACCATGTACCAATTGCATAATGCGCTTTACATTCCTTCAAATAAATCCATTCATAGAAAGAAGAAGAACAACAAAACCCCATAAAACCATATTCAATTGAAACGACATAAATGTCTTCTGTTTACGAGAGGTTCGTTTTCATTCCGATTCACGCACATTTAATTTCAGAGAGAAAGGAAGATAATTTCAGCCTGTGTGATAGATTCACTTCACTTCACTTGTCCCGTAGTCTGGACGACCGTTGGGGCACCACAGATGATCTGGCAACCAGTTCTCTCCATTCCTCTCGCCTCTCGGACTGTCTCAAGGCTTCGCTGAGCCTCATCCCTGTCCACTCTGAGACGTTGTCCTCCCATCTTTTCCTTTGTCTGCCTCTCCTCCTCCCTCCTTTTACTGTGCCTTGTAACACAGTCTTGGCAAGCCCTGACGATCGTGAGACGTGCCCATACCACTTTAGTTTGCGTCTTTTCACAGTGGTCAGTAGTTCTTCATGGGGCCCGATGGCTTGCCTAATTTTGTTTCGGACTTCCTCGTTTGTGATGCGGTCCTTGTAGGAGATGCCGAGGAGTCGTCGAAAGCATCTCATTTCCATGGCCTGTATCCTTCTCTCCAAGTCAGCTGTTAGTGTCCATGACTCACAGGCATACAAAAATATGGACATGACCAGGGCGCGCATCAGTCTGATCTTTGAGCTGAGGGCTATGTTCCTGTCCTTCCAGATGGTCTTGAGTTTTGTGAGTGCTGCTGTGGTCTGAGCAATTCTGGCGAGTATTTCAGGTTTGGATCCTGCATCTGTGACAATTGCTCCCAGGTATTTGAAGCTGTTGACGGTTTCCAGTTTCTCGCCACAGACCTTGATGTCAGTGCTGATGCCGTTGGTGTTGTTGGTCATCAGTTTGGTCTTCTCTGCACTGATCTGCATGCCAAAATTTGTGGAGGTTGTGTCTAAGCGCTCCACTAAGTTCTCCAGCTCCTTTTCACTTCCGGCCAGGCCATCTATGTCGTCAGCAAAACGTAAGTTTGTGATTGTTCTGCCGCCAATGCTGACTGTCCCCTCGTGGTCTTTTAGGGCGTCAGTCATTATTCTTTCCAGGAAGATGTTGAAGAGGGTGGGAGAGAGCAAACAGCCTTGTCTCACTCCGACTGTGGTTCTGAACCAGTCCCCAATGCTGCTGTTGAAGTATACGGCACTTGTGGCATTGTCATACAGGTGTTCTATGACTCTGATCAGGTTGGCGTTGATGTTGTACAGCCTCATGGTAGCCCACAGTGCTGCATGCCATACCCTGTCGAAAGCCTTCTTAAAGTCCACGAAGACGTGGTAGAGGTCCTGTTAGTGTTGTAGGTACCTCTCGCACAGTATCCTGAGGTTGAAGATCTGCTCCGTCGTACTGCGCCCTTGTCTGAAGCCTGCCTGTTCTTCAGCAATGATCTTCTCTGCTTGTGGCTTCAATCTGTTCAGTAAGATCTTCAGCATGACTTTGCTCGGGTGGCTGATGAGGCTGATAGTTCTGTGATAGATTAGGTACTTTTTTCCTACAGGACCATTTTACTGATGACAGCAATCATGTCTACATGTCACAGATGGAGTAAAACAAATTGTCCCGTCACTATTAACTCTAAAACATCGCTTCTGATATCTTGGGTTCAATGCATGTACAGCGTAGTAACAGAGCTAGTCTCTACAATTCACGAATCGTACGCTTTGTTCTTTGTTACTTGGTTATACTTGGACACAGGTTTTCTTTGTAGTTGTGTTCTGTGCTTCTTACCTGTGCTTCTTACCTGTGCAGCTTTATCGATCTATAGAAAAAGATACTTGGACACAGGTTTTCTTTCTAGTTGTGGTCTGTACTTCTTACCTGAGCAGCTTTATCGAGCTATAGAGAAAGATACTTGGACACAGGTTTTCTTTCTAGTTGTGTTCTGTGCTTCTTACCTGTGCAGCTTTATCGATCTTCACAGAAGAGACACGGCCGTGCACCGCTCTTTGAAGCATCACAAGTGTTTGATGAGGAACAGAACAATGGCGTTCGCAACACAAGACTGATTTTTCGCGAGTCTTCGATGAAGTTCACGTTGTTGAATCTGTTCGCCAGACTATTCATCGACGATGAATTTTTCAACTAAAAAACAAAAACAAACGTAGGTAAAAAGCAGACATGAAAGCAGGGCGCAAACTTTATATAAAAGTCGATACGACAGAGTGTCTGTCTGACTTGCAGGACGAGGTTGAGAGAGAGAGAGAGAGAGAGAGAGAGAGAGAGAGAGAGAGAGAGAGAGAGAGAGAGGGAGGGAGGGAAACAGGGAGGGAGAGGTAAGGAGAGGAGAGGAGGGCAAACAATCAGGCAGGCAGACAAAATATCAGGTCTGTTGTGCACTTCCACATGTCACCAGACTCCAAGATTCTCTAAACAGATTTACTGGTCAACTATAACTTTACTCAGCGGTCTCCTTTTTCCAAATGTATCACTTGAGCTTCTGGGATCTGCGTGGCGAAGCTTTTCCTCTATCCCTCCAAGCAAAGCCTGCAATATCAGCACGTGGATGTGGCGCCAGGGCCGCCTGGCCAGCACCCCTGACCAACTCTCAAGTACTTGATTTGGCTCTCTAGTGCTCCTACACCTATTACTTACAGGCATTGCTGTCAGACAGGCTCCATTGCATACAATTTACTGCCGTGCGAAGAAAGCTTGTCCTGAGGTAGAACGTGTTTCTCACCGCCTTCGCCCCTCGAATATCTCGCCAGTCGTAGCGTTAAAAGGGACTGCTTCCTCCCATAACGACCTGGGCCCGTATTCACAACGGCGATTTATCGGCGATTTATTTTAACTCCGATTTATCTCTAAACTCAGACGATTCCAACTGCCTGTTCCGCTCTCCCTTGGCTGGAAACCAGTATATATAGCAAAGCGCAACCTAGGATCCTCTGACGAGCGTACCGTATCTAACCGATCAAGATAACGCGGGGCTAGGGGATAAATCGAGTGTTAAAAAGATAAATCGCCGTTGTGAATACGGGCCCTGATGCACTGAAGTCCCTGGTTGGCAGCCACTGCATATTGCATCAGCTCCAATTCCTTATGGCTTTCCCTTGCAGTTAATTGTCGTCTTCCTTGCCTTGCTTCCATGGAGACCCATCGGTGCTGTGGAGAGACCTTGACCTGCCTTGTCATTTTGTACAGCTCGAAGAAAAACCACTGCTATTATGTCCTCCACTGCCTCTTGGACCTATCTTCGGTGTCTTCCCTTTTTGACCAGTCTTTTTGTTAAGGGAATGAACGCGCATTGCTTGGCTATTTGAGTCAAGCAATGCCTCGAACAGCCCACTCTTGCTTGTCTTGAATCTCCTTCCCCCCCACCCCCAGTAGATTTTAAAAGAGGCTTGACATTGTTTGATGGTGCGTCAGGGCGATTGCGGTCAACTCCCTTGGAAGAGCCAGAAGTCTTACGTAATAGGAGCTGCTTAGTCTTCATATTCGCCCCAGTCACGCAAGAGAGCCTTCTTGGATCTGGATTGGTCACGCAATTCTTTACATGAGTACAGATGTATACAATCAAGATCTTGTCGCGTCCATCATGGCAGCCTTGTCGATAACATTTACTGCTACATCAATCGTTTTCTCGATCACAATACCTCTGTTGCATATCAGCAGGGCTTCCAAGACGAAAATTCTGTCGGTGTTGCCATGGAAATACTGTAGAGAAATGTCCCATCTTATAGGAATGGGCTTTGGCTATACAGGGGTTTAAATTCCAGCCGATCAAACTCAGGTATCTCAATCAAACGTCGAAAAGGCTCAATGGATCTTGGCAGTGAGGCACGCCGTTAACAGGAGACGTGTTCACGAGGCGCAGCAATGTGCAGCGCTGCACAGCGCTGGCGCCGTGAAACGGCTTGTTCAGGACGCGTAGCGCTGCAAAGCGCTGCATGTGATTCGGCGCTTTGGAGTGCTGCGCGTCCTGAACAAGCCATTTCACGGCGCAAGCGCTGTGCAGCGCTGCACATTGCTGCGCCTCGTGAACAAGGCTCCTGTCTGAGGCAAGCAGGGGGACAGTTAGGCAAGCAAGGTTGTGGGCCGAAGGGGAGACGAAAAGGCCTAAACACCGGCAGGCAAGCAGGAAGACTAAAAGGCAGGAAGGCGGTAGGACAGGAAAGCAGAAAGAACAGGCGGTCTGAATACTTGCCGCTTTAATTCTCTGTCGAACTAACGTATAACGGAGTTCTTTGCGATGTAACGTAACTTTTACATCAGTTACATTTAAACGAATTCTCCTTTTTTAATTATCAAAAGAGTTCTATACAAATATAGCATCTTTCTCTCTCTCTCTCTCTCTCTCTCTCTCTCTCTCTCTCTCTCTCTCTCTCTCTCTCTCTCTCTCTCTGACTATCAGCAGAATAGAAAACCAAGCTCTTTCGCGCACGAGTTAAAACCTTTGGATTACCAGCTACATTTTTAAATTATCATTTTGAGGGGCAGCGAGATCGGAAATGTCTAAGGCCAATCACGCCATGGAAAAACACAGCTCACCCGTATCAATGATGGAAAAAACCGAAAGACGGTACATAGCAATATTATTCCCCTCCGTGTCGTTTTCCTATCTATGGATGCGGTCGAAGGCGCCAGGCTGTCCCGATAAAAAAAGCAAGAGGCGAAGAGTATCGAGCGAAAACATGGCATGCCCTTCCGTGATAACGCCACTAATGCCATCAGCGGACGCACGGACTCGCAGCTCTTCAAGCAACACATGTCTCGTAGCAGCAACCTAGGATCGACACAAGCCCAGTGAAGGGCTAACGTGGGCGACCCGGAAGTGTTTTTACCGTGAGGTGGAAACTGTCTCTCTCTCTATCCCTAGCCTTTTCGTCACGTTTTCTGCCTGCCATCTTGGCATCAAAAATACATGCCGGAGCAAGTCATTCCATCTTTTTGTTGCACGAAGACACGAAAGCTGAGATAAGACTGGATAAAGGTGAAAGGAGAAGCACTGATGCGGAGGAGGCGGTGCCGGGTCACGACTGAGAAAGAGACAGAAACGACGAGAGTTGGAGGCGGTGATAAATGAACGCTTACTAAAGACATACCCGTGGTTTGATCAACGTTAATCACATCCGAAGGAAACTGGCATGGTAGAAAACGAACACCAAATATAACCGAGAGCGTAAAGACTAAGGCAGGCAAATGTGACGGCAGAAAAAGCAAGTTTGTGGAATAATAACTCTAGATGCGAACTGACATGCAGCGCGACTGGACCTTTAGTGAAGAAGGGATTTTGGTGTTCCATTGATCTTTCATTCATAGCACATATCGGCTTGCCGTGTCTCAACACCGTACACTTTTCAGGACACAACTCACTGAATATTACTCTGGGCAGAGACTCTTACCGTAGAAAACTATTCTGAATACGCCATCTTCCAAAGGATGCGACGTGAGACAAAGGACACACAGTACGGGTAAACAAAGGCACATATTCCCAAAGAGAG
This sequence comes from Theodoxus fluviatilis, assembly GCA_034096865.1. Taxonomy (NCBI): domain Eukaryota; kingdom Metazoa; phylum Mollusca; class Gastropoda; order Cycloneritida; family Neritidae; genus Theodoxus; species Theodoxus fluviatilis. Next base: position 7,985 of record JAWQFJ010029776.1, on the reverse strand, counting down.
GGAGACAGGGAGACAGGGACGACTAACCCACCCACTCTCTGTCCCACCTATCCCTCTGCACCAGCCTCTCAACCCCAACCCCCATTCCCACCTTCACCCCTGTCAACGTGGGTTATCGCCTTTATTTTGTTGATGCTCTAAGGGGAGCCACTACTGGCAGCATTTTGGAAAGAGTTCTTGAAACAACGCTCAAACACATTGAGACACACGGCAAGCATACCAAGCCTCTACGAAAGAGACACAGGAATGCACAAGTGTTATTTGATGGTAAACGAAGAATGGACACCAAGGGAAAAATCGATTTGCTGCGATGAACCATGTAAGAAAAGCCGCAGAACACTGAATTTACGCATGCTCGGAAATAGATCGCTTGAGCTCGTATGCAAGAGATATGTGTTGAAAGAAATCATACCAATGATTTATTTAAGAATGAAAATCAGAACTACAGATGGCGCAGACAGGGATGTATGTTCAAACTTTTTATTAACACAACGCATTTTTATCTTCGAAAGACGAAACCCTCTGTGGATTGGAGATGAGAATAGACCAAACGCGTCTCCCTACGCGATTCGTCAGAGGCGAAATATTACGGACTTTGTGACTTGATTTGAGCTTACTCTGTTTAGTTCTCAGTGGCCTTATATAGCCTACAAAAGCTGATAGGCCGTAAAACTCCATCCATGCATCCACGCGCTTACTTTGTTTTGATTTGTGTGCACAGTGGCCTTACATACGCTAAAAAAGCTGATGAGCCGTAAAACTTCATTCATCCATTCATCCATTGAAAGACAATTCGCTTCTTCATGTGAGTTCAGAAGATTGGTGGAGACCACCCTCTAACATTTCCCGATATTTGCCGGCTTGACCGAACACTGGATGAATAACAAGCTCAAACCCCATCTTCAAAACAAGCTGAAACCATCTTCAAAATAAGCTCAAACATCTTCAAAACAAGCTCAAACCATCTTCAAAACGAGCTCAAACCATCTTCAAAATAAGCTCAAACCATCTTCAAAACAAGTTCAAACCATCTTCAAAATAAGCTCAAACCATCTTCAAAACAAGCTCAAACCATCTTCAAAACAAGCTCAAACTATCTTGAAAACAAGCTCAATCCATCTTCAAAACAAGCTCAAACCATCTTCAAAATAAGCTGATACCATCTTCCTAATGTAACCCAAGTGGAGGCACGCCAGAGTACCCCCCGTCGTCTTCGTTGTTGAATTGTGAGTATGTTAGGCTGGGCTTTTATCTCTAAAGCCATTAACAAAATGGAGTAAATTGGTTTCATTTTGAAGATGAAAAGCAGGGCCCATCGGGCCTCACTTGGATGTTCTCAGTTTTCCACTCCACTTCAGTGACGCGTGCTAGGGATTACTAACGAACATTGATAACGTCACTGTTCGGAACGCTTTTGGCACACTTTGAGAGCTCTTGAAGGGTGGTGGTGAAATATTAAATGTCTGGTGTGGTTGTTTTTTTGTGTAGTTTGTGTAGCTGTCGGAAGTATTTCAGTGGCATACATATACGTAGAGAAGATTTCTTGATAGCATACCAGGATATATTTTGAGAAGAGATACATTTGAACAGACACCATTTCACGCCGAACACATACACAATACGTAATACGTCTTGCCAGAGGAAATGGTGAGTGAATGAAATGTGTTGATTTCTGTTTAAGTGATGACAGTGTGCAGTGGTGTTCTTGGGAGTGTGCAGTAGTGTTCTTGGGAGTGTGCAGTAGTGTTCTTGGGAGTGTGCAGTAGTGTTCTTGGGAGTGTGCAGTAGTGTTCTTGGGAGTGTGCAGTAGTGTTCTTGAGAGTGTGCAGTAGTGTTCTTGGGAGTGTGCAGTAGGGTTCTTGGGAGTGTGCAGTGGTGTTCTTGGGAGTGTGCAGTTGTGTTCTTGGGAGTGTGCAGTAGTGTTCTTGGTAGTGTGCAGTAGTGTTCTTGGTAGCAGTTGTGTTCTTGGGAGTGTGCAGTAGTGTTCTTGGGAGTGTACAGTAGTGATCTTGCAAGTGTGCAGTGGTGTTCTTGGTAGTGTGCAGTAGTAGTCTTGTTAGTGTGCAGTTGTGTTCTTGGGAGTGTGCAGTAGTGTTCTTGGTAGTGTGCAGTGGTGTTCTCGGGAGTGTGCAGTAGTGTTCTTGGGAGTGTACAGTAGTGTTCTTGGGAGTGTGCAGTAGTGTTCTTGCAAGTGTGCAGTGGTGTTCTTGGTAGTGTGCAGTAGTAGTCTTGGGAGTGTGCAGTAGTGTTCTTGGGAGTGTGCAGTAGTAGTCTTGGGAGTGTGCAGTAGTAGTCTTGGGAGTGTGCAGTAGTGTTCTTGGGAGTGTGCAGTAGTAGTCTTGGGAGTGTGCAGTAGTAGTCTTGGGAGTGTGCAGTAGTGTTCTTGAGAGTGTGCAGTAGTGTTCTTGGGAGTGTGCAGTAGTGTTCTTGGGAGTGTGCAGTAGTAGTCTTGGGAGTGTGCAGTAGTAGTCTTGGGAGTGTGCAGTAGTGTTCTTGGGAGTGTGCAGTAGTGTTCTTGGGAGTGTGCAGTAGTGTTCTTGGGAGTGTGCAGTAGTAGTCTTGGGAGTGTGCAGTAGTGTTCTTGGGAGTGTGCAGTAGTAGTCTTGGGAGTGTGCAGTAGTAGTCTTGGGAGTGTTCAGTAGTAGTCTTGGGAGTGTGCAGTAGTAGTCTTGGGAGTGTGCAGTAGTGTTCTTGGGAGTGTGCAGTAGTGTTCTTGGGAGTGTGCAGTAGTAGTCTTGGGAGTGTGCAGTAGTGTTCTTGGGAGTGTGCAGTAGTGTTCTTGGGAGTGTGCAGTAGTAGTCTTGGGAGTGTGCAGTAGTAGTCTTGGGAGTGTGCAGTAGTGGTCTTGAGAGTGTGCAGTAGTAGTCTTGGGAGTGTGCAGTAGTAGTCTTGGGAGTGTGCAGTAGTAGTCTTGGGAGTGTGCAGTAGTGTTCTTGGGAGTGTGCAGTAGCGTTCTTGGGAGTGTGCAGTAGTGTTCTTGGGAGTGTGCAGTAGTGGTCTTGGGAGTGTGCAGTAGTAGTCTTGGGAGTGTGCAGTAGTAGTCTTGGGAGTGTGCAGTAGTGTTCTTGGGAGTGTGCAGTAGTGTTCTTGGGAGTGTGCAGTAGTAGTCTTGGGAGTGTGCAGTAGTAGTCTTGGGAGTGTTCAGTAGTAGTCTTGGGAGTGTGCAGTAGTAGTCTTGGGAGTGTGCAGTAGTGTTCTTGGGAGTGTGCAGTAGTAGTCTTGGGAGTGTGCAGTAGTGTTCTTGGGAGTGTGCAGTAGTGTTCTTGGGAGTGTGCAGTAGTAGTCTTGGGAGTGTGCAGTAGTGTTCTTGGGAGTGTGCAGTAGTAGTCTTGGGAGTGTGCAGTAGTAGTCTTGGGAGTGTGCAGTAGTAGTCTTGGGAGTGTGCAGTAGTGTTCTTGGGAGTGTGCAGTAGTGTTCTTGGGAGTGTGCAGTAGTGGTCTTGGGAGTGTGCAGTAGTAGTCTTGGGAGTGTGCAGTAGTAGTCTTGGGAGTGTGCAGTAGTGTTCTTGGGAGTGTGCAGTAGTGTTCTTGGGAGTGTGAAGTAGTAGTCTTGGGAGTTTGCAGTAGTGTTCTTGGGAGAGGATTTGGCGTTTGTCAACCAGGTTGTTGTCGCGCGTGGATATAGCTCGATCTCTCGGGGGGACTGGAATACACGACTGGATCTGAATGACCCGACCCTTTCCCGATGCCCTCATTGAGCTTCTTTAGATGTTTGGGGCCACCCCTGGCTGAGCTACTGGGTCAGGCCCCGAAAGACCAGCAGAGGGGGGTGGGGTGGTCCAGCTGATGAGGAGGACATCGAGCAGCTTCGTCGATATGCTACTCTCATTTGGCCTCCCAATAGACCACGGACTTTGCATTTGGATCTATTCAAAATAGATTTGGTCAACGATAACAGAGTCTACGTAAGCATGGAAAGATAATTTGCTTGTCTGAGCCAAAGAACATTGTAATTGTAGTGGTTAAATTGGGTCTTTGAAATAAATACTCCAGCATACATGTAGAGATCACATTGACAGCCTGCATCGAGTTGCGCAGTGGAAGAGAGCCTCCCTAGAGATGGGGAAGACCAGTGGGATCGAGAGGAGGACGTAAATGGTGTGCAATGGTGAGTCAGGCAGGAAAGGAGCCAGTGATGCTTCATGAAGTCTCTAGACAAGACCCTCGACCAACATCCTCGCACACATGTTCCATTTCCGCCGCAATTTTGGTGTAGTTGGATTGTCAAGACTGTCAACTGTCATGAGGCAGCCTAAGACTGGGCAAGAGCTCATGTCAAATGGGACAAAGCGTCTGTTTGATGTAAAGTAAGTCACGGGTTTTGACCAACACGTGGCAAACGTGATTCCCGTGACGTTTGCAATAATAATGCTGGTACAGTTCAACGTCTATCAAGACCAGACGAAGGAGTTGTACTCCGGGAGCCAGTGAAAGACCAGAATATACAGTGCTGGAACAGTGATCCCTTCGGCTTTCTGTTTGGTGCTCGAATCCAACTCCGACCTACCTCAAGACATCTAAATTTTGTCTGAATGAAACTGTTCGCGAGAAATGGTTGAAGTGGTTAAACACTGATCTATTCAAAACTCGTGCTGAGAAAACAGTTTTAACCCGCTGATCATAGAAGCGTTGCACGCAGAGGCAGTTACATCGAACTGCATTTTTGGAAACACGCCTACGGCTACACTGATTACAGGCGCGCGTTCAACAAAGGCTGACAAAAATATATGAGTTTCCTGTCTTGAGTTGCAAGTAAATGAGATAAAAATATGTGTGACATTTGGGAATCTCTATCCGTTTTAAGGCAGTCATGTAAATGGAACAAAATCTGCTAGATAATATCCAGCTTAAGCGTTCGTTTTATTTCTGTGACATTTCCTCTTCTTTTTAAAAATAGTTCAAATACAAGTCGTCACCACAGGAAGATGACACTTTAAACAGATGTTTTACCTCACAACATCGTTTGAAGTGGAATACTCTGTTATCGGATATTAGTCCTGAATAAGCACACTCTTTTTCCTCAAGCACACCAGCTTCTTGAAATAGAAATGCTGCTTGAGAAGAAGGACTCACCCCGATGAGAACACCAGCTCCCGTGGAGGTGAGCCCAGCACGCGAGGAGCCAGGAGAGATCCGGTAGCACGCAAGACGGCGTCACAGGAGGCGGCGAGCCTGTCGCTTGATGTGCAACCTTCCACTTGGCAAGGACACAGAGTCTATGAGAAATTGTCCACTCTCCACGAAGGTCTTCTTAGAAAAGGCAGCCGCAGGCTGCGAGAGTCGCTTGACGTCACGAATTTACTGCTTCCTGTTGACGTTAAACGCATCTGACGTACATGTTTGGGGTCGTATGGTGACCGCCGGTGGAGCTACCAGAGTAATGACTGTGCCGTCCACGTTCTTACAAACCCGATAACTCCCTGGTGGTCGACGATAAGTCACAGAACGCATAGGAATCAATGAGATGAACACTAATGAGGCGACCCCTTGCCGCGGACAAGTGGGAGGACTATGACAAAGGAAGAGTGCACCCTCGGGGAGGCGAGCAGACTGCACATCTCGTTCTGACCGCCTTCGTTCTCGGCGAGGAAAGGCACGCTCTAGTTCGAGACTGGATAATGCACGAGCGCATTGCGTGCAAGCCCAAGCGATGGGATCTTCTCCGTCGCCTTGCTGCAGGCAGCAAAGTCTCTTCAATGGAAGGGAGCTCAACTCTATCGTCTCCTGCGAGTTGTAAGTCTCGGCTAGAAAGCTCCTCCAATACCTTCCAAGGGCATTGGGTGTTTTTGCATTGACCAACGCTTAAAAACCAACGTGATTTTTGTATGGGGGGAGGGGGTGGGGGGAGGGGGTGGGGGGATATGAGATCAGCACATCTGTTTTTCTCTCTCTCATTGAATGAATTAAGAGAGAGGAGTCAGTAAACTCAGTTGAGGTCAGTCGGTGGCATCCACCCAGATTCCCGACTTTCCCCGCTGAATAACGCATGTCAGGTTTGGTTGAAGACTAAGATACTACAAGAGCAAATGATATCCCCCGATCTCTGCTATCGCAGCCGCGGGAAAAAAACCTCGGAAGATTCCACATTCCTTCGTGCCTGAAAGCGTCTGCCACGATCTGTTGCCCCGAAAAGAGACTTAAAAAGTGGCGAACGCAATGCCAAAGCGATAGGTCAGTCGAGGCCTGACATAGCTAGAAATATATATGGAAATACTTAACTTTTCACGAATTAACCAAGAGAGAGAGTGAGAGAGGGGGGGGGGGGGAGAGGGGAGGAGAGAGAGAGAGAGAGAGAGAGAGAGAGAGAGAGAGAGAGAGAGAGAGACAGACAGAGAGAGAGAGAGACAGAGAGAGAGAGAGACAGAGAGAGAGAGAGACAGACAGAGACAGAGAGAGACAGAGAGACAGAGAGACAGAGAGACAGAGACAGAGACAGAGACACAGAGACACATACACACATAGACACAGAGACAGAGACAGAGACAGACAGACAGACAGACAGACAGACAGACAGACAGACAGACAGACAGACAGACAGAGACAGACAGACAGACAGATAGACAGACAGACAGAGAGACAGACAGAGACAGAGACCCAGAGATACACGGAGAGACAGAGGGAGGCGGGGACGGACGGACGGACGGACAAACAAACTGACTGACAAATAGGACAGACTAGACAGGCAAAGATAGATACAAAGGAACGGAGAAAGAGTAAAAACACGCATTTTATTTAAAAACATTTCAGAGCTCACGCGATACAGAACGCATTTCATTGCAGACAAGGCGGTCCTCATCGTAAAAGAGATATTCCTCAGGAACCAACGGCTGCGGTTAGAGAGAGGTTTCGTACTTCATTCAGTATAAAGCAAGTCAGATAGATCAATATCTTACAACCGGTGGCGGAAGTCCCCTCGCTGGATGAAAGCGGTTATTGTCCACAGGATCGTGTCCTGCAGCGAAGGCGCCAGGAGGCCTCGTCCATGCAGGAAGCTCTTAAACCATCGACACTTTCACCGTCCTACAGCTCGACACTCTGCTCGCCGCTACAGCGCTTGCGATGGCAAAGCTGAGCTGAGGCCGGTTCTTGCAGACCGTGAGAGGAGAAGGGTCTCGGGAAGGTCTTTGAAGGCAGGTGTGTTTGACCCCGGGCCTAGCGACGGCCAGTCTAAGGATGGCCCGACGCCAGCAGCTGTGCAGTTCCATTCACTTGATCTGAATGGAGGAGCGGCAGGTCGAGGCTAGGCTTCAGGCAGAGCGAAGCGTGACTGCAGGTCGAGGCTGGAGCTAGTCCGAGGCTTCAGGCAGAGCGAAGCGTGACTGACTCCACTTTCGGGCTGAGCGAAGATGGAGTTTTTAAAACTCCAGCGCCTGCGGCTTGCGGATATTGCTGAAAGCAGGAGCTAATGAAATGTTTGCGGCTCCATGCCCTTTGAGTTTAGGAGAAACTCTTCAGTTAACACACAAGGTTCCAGTGTATAGATCTACTGCCCCCCCCCCCCCCCCCCCCCCCGGTCTTTTGTTCCCGATGTTATTGCCCGGGTCATTTCTTTCCTGTTTCACTTTCCCTCACTCATTTCTCCGTGTCACAGTTTCTCCTCCTAAGTCATTTTGAGAATGTGCATTTCATTTCCAGACACATGTATTTGTACTTGTGACAACTCAGTGATTGTTTCATTACAGAGTTAGCTGCACGTTCACAAGGAAATTTGACTGAAATGTTCACGTCTTGTCGACTATTCAACCACAAGCAACTCTGTTTGATATCAATAGTCCCACTGATACGCATGTACTTGAAGTACAAATGGCTTTCTTTGAATGTGGGCGAATGGAATGAGCATTTTAAAACCTAAGACATTCTAACAGGCTTAAAATAATATTCACACCATTAACAGGGGGTAGAGATGTTTATTGCTCAACTTCCCTCAAGCGTGGTCTAGTGGTTAGCGTTCTCGCATGACATACAGCATCAGCGAGTTTCTGATGA
>JAWQFJ010029774.1:45000-52193 GCA_034096865.1 Theodoxus fluviatilis | reverse complement strand
ACACAAATAATCAATGATTGCTTCCAGTCTGGCACCTTCCCCAGTGTTTTCAAACAAGCTTTAGTCAAGCCACTTCTGAAGAAGCAAGACCTGGATCCAAACAAGCTTAGCAATTACAGGCCAGTCTCCAACCTTTCCTTTCTTTCAAAACTGTTAGAGAAATTAGCTTTGCAGCAGTTGTTAGAGCACGTGTCCAAGTATGATCTTTTGGCTCGTTTTCAGTCGGCGTACCGTGCTCACCATTCCACCGAAACAGCTCTGCTCTGTGTTCTAAACGACCTCCTTGTCGCATCTGATGATTCCAAAGTTTCCCTTCTCGCGTTGTTAGATTTGAGTGCTGCGTTTGACACAATAGATCATGGAATTCTTCTCTCCCGTCTAAGACATGTTTTTGGCATTGACAACACAGCACTCTCCTTCCTGAAATCATATATCTCAGAACGTAGGCAGACTGTTTTGATCCAGGGTATAGCTTCTGATCCTGCCCCGCTAAATTACGGAGTCCCACAGGGCTCGGTTCTGGGTCCTCTGCTGTTTCTACTGTACACCCAACCACTTTCCAACGTAATTGACAGTCATTCATTCTCTCACAGTGAATTTGCTGATGACACGCAACTCTACAACTCCACTCATCCCAGTCAAATCCAACTTCTTCTCTCTGCAAGTGAACTTTGTATTTCTGATGTGAAACAGTGGATGACACAGAACAAACTCAAACTTAATGATTCAAAGACCGAAGCTCTCCTGGTTGGCGGTAGAGGCGAATTCGATCAGGCCCTGAAACTAACCATAGGCCAGAGTGAGATAGAATTCTCAAAGTCTGTTAGGAACTTAGGTGTCATGTTCGATGATGATCTTTCTATGAGAGTTCATGTGAACAAAGTTTGCCAGTTAGCTTACTACGAGTTAAGGAAAATTGGCACTATTCGTCACTATCTTTCACAACAGGCCACTCAAACCCTTGTCACTTCCCTTGTTCTGTCCCGTCTTGATTATGGAAATTCTCTTCTTGCCGGCATTCCTGGCACTCTGCTAAACAAACTGCAAAAAGTCCAAAACACTGCTGCTAGATTAATCTTTAGATGTCCCAAGAGAACTCCCACATCCAAACTCCTTCGTGCACTGCATTGGCTCCCCGTCGCTCAGAGGATAGAGTATAAGCTAGCCATTATGTGTTTCAACTTCTTCAATCAAACTGCACCACACGCACTCACAGAAATTCTCACTGTCTACACCCCCGCTAGAAATAACCGTTCAGCTGCAGACACCAAAACGTTAAATGTCCCCCGTCGCAAAAAGATAACCCAAGGACAGCGAGCTTTTTCCTACATCGGCCCTGTAACATGGAATAGCCTACCTTTCCCTGTCCGTCACTCTAATTCCATGTCCCAGTTCAAAACCTCCCTCAAGACACACCTGTTCCGGTCAGTCTTTCCTGACGAGCAGTGAAGGCGCCTCTTTTATGTTTCGTGTTTTGCCTGCTACTTAATTAATTGTATTGTATTTAATTGTTCTTTTTATTTCAATTGTATAGTATGTGAGTGTTAGAATGTTTTGTATGAGTGTAGACTTTATCATTGTACACGCCATGAGCTTGCTATTAGGGAAGGTATGTGCGTTATAAATAGTCTGTATTATTATTATTATCTGTGGAGCTTCGAACCCCGCATCCAGTAAGTGCAAGCGACTGCAGGTCAACCGCTCAGCTACTGAGTTCCACATAGATTTTAGTCCTCTGTTGAGGAAAAGAAATGCCTTTGTCTTTCCAAAATCTATCATTTTATCGTTGTTCGACGGTATGTGTCGAATTATCCCTTTCTTGTCACTTTACTCCATTTATGCGCCAATCCCTTGAACTGCTTTGTCTGTGTAAAGGTAAAGGTGCTTTTTTATATTGCGACTTTCCACCCACTGATGGGTTCTAGAAGGCACCCTTTTACCTCCCAGTCAACGGGCCACTTAATTTATCACCCACCCTAACTCCCTGGGGAGCACGCAACCATGCAGCGAATGAACGCGTCAAAGTTAGCTTGAACAATTTTCCAACTCAGGCCTCACAGGTATCCGCTTTACTCCTGGATGGAGAGAAGCGATGCGAATAGAGCAAGCTGATCAAGTATGCAACTACAATCCCAGCAGCTTCGAAAGCCGCACACACAAGCCGCAAGCGGCCTCAGGTCAAGTCACACACGCACACAACTTTCGTAGACCATGAAACAGTTGTTGCATCTAATGCTACTCAAATTCCTTAAACGGAATGCTTTACTCGGCTTTTTTCCACCTTTCAGGTCGTCGAATATCGGTCACAGAATCCTTTGAGCTGGTTCGCGCAAACTGTCCCTGAACGAGTTTCTTCACGACACTTTGGCAGTACAAAATATCGCCTTCGCCTGACTACAGTACCGGACCCATGGTAAGCGGCTGTCCAGCATCCCTTTAGTAGATTTGCTCTCCCTGTGCCTGCATGGCATGTAGTGTTTACTCTTCCAGCGTGCATCCCATCTTCTGTCTGAATGAGAACAGTGGTCGGGTTAGTCCAAATGAGGGACTCTGTGCACAGGAGCTTCCTGGCACCACTGTGGAAGTGAGAACTGTAGATTGTTTAATGAGGTACTAAGGCAAATAGAAAGAAGCCGTCTCTAGTAAGGAAGGCATTCGTGGTGGAACATCACGCTGAAAGCGCATGCAGTGGATATTGGATTTAATTAACTGCTCTTTACTTAAAGTAAAACACTGAAAGAGACGGAAAAGTAAATACGTTAAAATAAGAAAGGATATAACGATAGATGTGCTTTTAACTGGAGATATAAGTAAGAAAACAACAACCTCTACTGCTCCCGAAAAGAAATGGTCGGAGACGCGTTGTCGTCACTTCCGGAGTTATTTGTAGAAGCCACGTGCTTTTAGCCATGTTGGTAGGAGGCGAGCGCTGTCTGCTAAGCTGTGCTACGGGAGACGTGCAACTATGCCGATTTCTTGCTGCCTGGAAAAAGTGTTTAAACAACCAACAAAAAGAAAAATTAAGAGAAGTCAAACGCTCCTACTACTTTATACCATCAGATAAAACCAATCCAGGTCCGATTGTGCAAAGGGTGACCGAAGCTAGACGAGGAGGATGGAAAAAGAAGATTTACAGAATAGATCTGAGTTTTCGAGACAAACACCCGGCGAGAATCAGCAGACATCTCCCACGAATACCTGCTACGAAGAATCGATAGAGTTTCAAAGACCTATAATTCTTAAACTCTTCGAACGTGTACGCCGATGTTCCGAGTACAACAATTAAATATGTCCGTGGCACTCGTTGGCGGAGCGTTTCTCAATTCCGGATCAAGTTGGTCCTTCGTCAGCTGGTATGGATGGATGGATGGATGGATGGATGGATGGATGGATGGATGGATGGATGGATGGATGGATGGATGGATGGATGGAGTTTTACGGCTTATCAGCCTTTGTAGGCTACGTAAAGCCACCGAGCACAAAAACCACTAGAATAGTTCCGAGTCAGCGCAAATCAAGTCACGATGTACCTAGTTATTCGCCTCTTACGAATCGCGAAGGAGACGCGGTGGGTCAATTCTTACACACACACACACACACACACACACACACACACACACACACACACACACACACACACCCTAACCCACAGGGAGCGTCAGCTGGTATGGATCGAGTCACGCCGATCACCTCAATTTGTTGAGGTAAACTCGACAGAGCATCGGGCTTGCGAAAGTACACGTAACGCGTTTTCTTCCTCACGGTACTGACCTTAGAAAGAAATATGTCTCAACGAACTCGAATTATTTTAGCTGTTGGTTTCTTGGCACAGCCAGCTTACCATGTCGGAGCAGATAAACAAATAAGAGAAAAGCCAAACAAAACATACTGCGGGGAGTGTCCCAGTCACACATCAAAACTCAGTGCACGAGTGATCGTTTCGCTTTTCTCTTATTTGTTTATCTGCTCCGGCATGGTAAGCTGGCTGTGCCAAGAAACCAACATCTAAAATAATTAGAGTTAGTTGATACATTTTTATTTCTAAGGTAATATTCGTGAGGAAGAAAACGCGTTACGTTGACTTTCGCAAACCCGATGCCTGTCGATTTTACCTCAACAAAATTGAGGTGATCGGCGTGCTCGATCCATACCAGCTGACGCTCCCTGTGGGTTAGGGTGTGTGTGTGTGTGTGTGTGTGTGTGTGTGTGTGTGTGTGTGTGTGTGTGTGTGTGTGTGTGTGTGTGTGTGTAAGAATTGACCCACTGCGTCTCCCTTCGCGATTCGTAAGAGGCGAATAACTAGGTACATCGTGACTTGATTTGCGCTGACTCGGAACTATTCTAGTGGTTTTTGTGCTCGGTGAATACAAAGGCTGATAAGCCGTAAAACGCCATCCATCCATCCATCCATCCATCCATCCATCCATCCATCCATCCATCCATCCATTCATCCATCCATTCATCCATACCAGCTGACGAAGGACCAACTTGATCCGGAATTGAGAAACGCTCCGCCAACGAGTGCCACGGACATATTTAATTGTTGTACTCGGAACATCGGCGTACACGTTCGAAGAGTTTAAGAATTATAGGTCTTTGAAACTCTATCGATTCTTCGTAGCAGGTATTCGTGGGAGATGTCTGCTGATTCTCGCCGGGTGTTTGTCTCGAAAACTCAGATCTATTCTGTAAATCTTCTTTTTCCATCCTCCTCGTCTAGCTTCGGTCACCCTTTGCACAATCGGACCTGGATTGGTTTTATCTGATGGTATAAAGTAGTAGGAGCGTTTGACTTCTCTTAATTTTTCTTTTTGTTGGTTGTTTAAACACTTTTTCCAGGCAGCAAGAAATCGGCATAGTTGCACGTCTCCCGTAGCACAGCTTAGCAGACAGCGCTCGCCTCCTACCAACATGGCTAAAAGCACGTGGCTTCTACAAATAACTCCGGAAGTGACGACAACGCGTCTCCGACCATTTCTTTTCGGGAGCAGTAGAGGTTGTTGTTTTCTTACTTATATCTCCAGTTAAAAGCACATCTATCGTTATATCCTTTCTTATTTTAACGTATTTACTTTTCCGTCTCTTTCAGTGTTTTACTTTAAGTAAAGAGCAGTTAATTAAATCCAATATCCACTGCATGCGCTTTCAGCGTGATGTTCCACCACGAATGCCTTCCTTACTAGAGACGGCTTCTTTCTATTTGCCTTAGTACCTCATTAAACAATCTACAGTTCTCACTTCCACAGTGGTGCCAGGAAGCTCCTGTGCACAGAGTCCCTCATTTGGACTAACCCGACCACTGTTCTCATTCAGACAGAAGATGGGATGCACGCTGGAAGAGTAAACACTACATGCCATGCAGGCACAGGGAGAGCAAATCTACTAAAGGGATGCTGGACAGCCGCTTACCATGGGTCCGGTACTGTAGTCAGGCGAAGGCGATATTTTGTACTGCCAAAGTGTCGTGAAGAAACTCGTTCAGGGACAGTTTGCGCGAACCAGCTCAAAGGATTCTGTGACCGATATTCGACGACCTGAAAGGTGGAAAAAAGCCGAGTAAAGCATTCCGTTTAAGGAATTTGAGTAGCATTAGATGCAACAACTGTTTCATGGTCTACGAAAGTTGTGTGCGTGTGTGACTTGACCTGAGGCCGCTTGCGGCTTGTGTGTGCGGCTTTCGAAGCTGCTGGGATTGTAGTTGCATACTTGATCAGCTTGCTCTATTCGCATCGCTTCTCTCCATCCAGGAGTAAAGCGGATACCTGTGAGGCCTGAGTTGGAAAATTGTTCAAGCTAACTTTGACGCGTTCATTCGCTGCATGGTTGCGTGCTCCCCAGGGAGTTAGGGTGGGTGATAAATTAAGTGGCCCGTTGACTGGGAGGTAAAAGGGTGCCTTCTAGAACCCATCAGTGGGTGGAAAGTCGCAATATAAAAAAGCACCTTTACCTTTACACAGACAAAGCAGTTCAAGGGATTGGCGCATAAATGGAGTAAAGTGACAAGAAAGGGATAATTCGACACATACCGTCGAACAACGATAAAATGATAGATTTTGGAAAGACAAAGGCATTTCTTTTCCTCAACAGAGGACTAAAATCTATGTGGAACTCAGTAGCTGAGCGGTTGACCTGCAGTCGCTTGCACTTACTGGATGCGGGGTTCGAAGCTCCACAGATCCTAGAGTTGCATCATTTGCAAGGTGCTGCACCCACACTGCCGCTCCTACACAGGAGTAACACCTGTCACTGGGCGCTGCAGCCACACTGCCTCTCCTACAGAGGAGTACAACCTGTCACTGGGCGCTGCAGCCACACTGCCTCTCCTACAGAGGAGTACAACCTGTCACTGGGCGCTGCAGCCACACTGCCTCTCCTACAGAGGAGTACAACCTGTCACTGGGCGCTGCAGCCACACTGCCTCTCCTACAGAGGAGTACAACCTGTCACTGGGCGCTGCAGCCACACTGCCTCTCCTACAGAGGAGTACAACCTGTCACTGGGCGCTGCAGCCACACTGCCTCTCCTACAGAGGAGTACAACCTGTCACTGGGTGCTGCAGCCACACTGCCGCTCCTACAGAGGAGTACAACCTGTCACTGGGCGCTGCAGCCACACTACCGCTCCTACAGAGGAGTACAACCTGTCACTGGGCGCTGCAGCCACACTGCCGCTCCTACAGTGGAGTACAACCTGTCACTGGGCGCTGCCTACAGAGGAGTAACACCTGTCACTGGGCGCTGCCTACAGAGGAGTAACACCTGTCACTGGGCGCTGCCTACAGAGGAGTACAACCTGTCACTGGGCGCTGCCTACAGAGGAGTACAACCTGTCACTGGGCGCTGCAGCCACACTGCCGCTCCTACAGAGGAGTAACACCTGTCACTGGGCGCTGCCTACAGAGGAGTACAACCTGTCACTGGGCGCTGCCTACAGAGGAGTACAACCTGTCACTGGGCGCTGCCTACAGAGGAGTACAACCTGTCACTGGGCGCTGCAGCCACACTGCCTCTCCTACAGAGGAGTACAACCTGTCACTGGGCGCTGCAGCCACACTGCCGCTCCTACAGAGGAGTACAACAGGTCACTGGGCGCTGCAGCCACACTGTCTCTCCTACAGAGGAGTACAACAGGTCACTGGGCGCTGCAGCCACACTGTCTCTCCTACAGAGGAGTACAACAGGTCACTGGGCGCT
>JAWQFJ010029774.1:32500-40000 GCA_034096865.1 Theodoxus fluviatilis | reverse complement strand
CAGACAGACAGACAGACAGACAGACAGACAGACAGACACACAGACAGACGGACGGACAGAGACACACAGACAGACACACAGACATACAGACAGACAGACACACAGACAGACAGACAGACAGACAGACACACAGACAGACAGACACACAGACAGACAGAGAGACAGACAGACAGACAGACAGACAGACACACAGACAGACAGACAGACAGACAGACACACAGACAGACAGACACACAGACAGACAGACACACAGACAGACACACAGACAGACAGACACACAGACAGACAGACACACAGACAGACACACAGACAGACACACACACACACACAGACACACAGACAGACAGACACACATACACACAGACAGACAGACACACAGACAGACAGACATACACACAGACAGACACACAGACAGACACACAAACAGACACACAGACAGACACACAAACAGACACACAGACAGATACACAGACAGACACCCAGAAAGAGAGACACACAGACACACAGACTGACAGACAGGCAGACAGACAGCCAGACAGACACACACACACACACACACACACACACACACACACACACACACACACACACACACACACACACACACACACACAGAGCCAGACTGATGATTCACAGAGAGACACACGGACGGACAGCCAGTCAGACTGATACACGGACAAACACGCGGACGGACAGAAAGTTAAAAAGACAGACAGATAGACATACACACACAGACGGAGAGACAGACACATAGACATACACACACAGACGGAGAGACAGACAGAGACACATGGACGGACACACAGACACACAGACACACAGACAGAGACACTTGGACGGACAGACACACAGACAGACAGACATATACAAACGTAGAACAGGAGAGAGGGACATTGTTCCAGACACACACATGCACACACACACACAGAGAGAGAGAGAGAGAGAGAGAGAGAGAGAGAGAGAGAGAGAGAGATTGATTGATTGATTGCTTTATTGCGGCCGACGACCCGTCTTAGTACTATGCAATTTATGTACAAAAAAGAAAATTAGTGAAATGTACATAGCTGAAATTTGATGCTCTAATGTTCTTCATGCATGAATAAAATGTTCTTAATGTACAGATCTTAAAACATTCGCCGTTGGCTATAAGTCCCTAGGTGAAACATAGATCTGTATCATCATCGCGTATGTATAGGAATATAATTCAATTAAAATTATTTGTCACAGACAATGTGCACTATGATTAGTTCCATAGTAAGGGCACTCATGCAAATATAAAATAGTTATCGCTTCCTCTTAAGGATGAAGGCAGGTTGCCTCCTGCATACTTTAAATATACATTTAAAAACGTACAATCAGCTCTTTGACCCACTTCTACCATAAATGAACTTTCACATGGTTACCTAACATACAACTGGCGGATTTAGGCCACTACCGATTAAAGGAAAAGTTATGTACAATGCCCCTGTGCCTATTGCTTACACACTGCCTGGTTTCTTAATGCTAGCGCATAATAGATGTACATTGCAACCTCTCTGGTTTTCTCCGCGCCTTGTCCATCTATCAAGTAGGCATGTGTGTTCCCTGCTCGATGGAAACCAATGTGTTTCACGATATACTTTTCCCTCAGAACATTGTATTGTGGACAACCAAGTAAAAAATGTTCCTCGTTTTCCATTTTATCAGTACAAAATGGACAAAAAATGTCATCGTTACGTCTATAATGTCTTCCATTAATCCGCAAATCATTAATTCCTAATCTGAATCTGATAAATACATCCCTGAATTTCTTTATTTTTAAAGTGTTCAGATAACATTCGCCTTCATGCTTGTTTTTAAAAGTTCTGTATACTGCAAATCGCTCGCTGCTAGAGATTTTCACATTCCACTCCTGCTTAAAACAATCATTTAACCGTTGTTGGAATGACCTCAAGAAACTTTTCTCGTCTGAGCATCCCCAATTTAGCCAGACAAAGTTGTAGCCTAGTCTTGACAAACACTCCTCTACGGCCTTGGCCCAGTTTAATTCTGTTGGCAAGTTGATATTGCACAACATATGAGAGAGAGAGAGAGAGAGAGAGAGAGAGAGAGAGAGAGAGAGAGAGAGGGAGAGAAGGAAGGGGAGAGAAGGAGAGGGAGGGAGTGGGGCTGAATAATGTGAAACGACTAATATAGTAAGAGGAGTAGAAAAAGGGTAAAGGCGTAGTTTGACATAGCGAAATATTATTGCTCATGTCTGGGTCTCAAACCTCTTACACTTTCTCCCCTGATGTGTGGCTGCTTGGGCCCTCGTACATAGTGACACACAGATAAGACACACATGGAGACCAGCTATAACCCCACTCCCTCGCAAGCATTCCAACCTGATGCTGGCTTATGATCGCATACCAGAGTTAATCGCAATGCACTACACTACCCTTAACTCGCCAGCCACCGCAGAGAAGCAATGGTTTGATAGAGGAGTGCTTGACTGCCTGCCCAACCAGCACAGTTATTATAATCTTCTCGAGGAATTGATGCTGTGGTCAGTAGGCCGACATGCAAACGCGAATTTTTTTTAAGGCAACGTGACACTAACATGGGAAGGGTTGGATAGTTGGAATGCATCTTACAGTTAGTGAACCAAATACAAAGGGAGAGATTCTGTGCGTTTGTGGGTGCAAGGTTAGAGGAAAGATGGAATAAAATCATCATTAGTTTTTTCCTGTCCATGCTGAGAAAGAAATGGAACTCACCTCTAAGGAGAGAGAGAGAGAGAGAGAGAGAGAGAGAGAGAGAGAGAGAGAGAGAGAGAGAGAGAAAGAGAGAGAGAGAGAGAGACAGAGAGAGAGAGACAGAGAGAGAGACAGAGAGAGAGAGAGAGAGAGAGAGAGAGAGAGAGAGAGAGAGAGAGAGAGAGAGAGAGAGAGAGAGAAAGAGAGAGATGGCGAAACAGGTGGGGAAATGGACAGGCAGATAGGCGGGCACTCGGAGAGGAATATCTAAACCCTCTCTCTCCCTCTGTCTCTCTCTCTCTCTCTCTCTCTCTCTGCTTCTCTCTCTCTCTCTCTCTCTCTCTCTCTCTCTCTCTCTTTCACGCGCGCACACACACACACACACACATACACACACATACACACACATACACACACACACATGCACGCGTGTAACACCTGATATGCATGCTATCGTATAAACAAATTGTGTATGTAAAATATATGTTATCAAAGATGTGTACATAGTCTGAACCATATGATTATCATATGAGGCGTTTCTGTTGTATGCACACATTCAATGAAACACTGGATTACAAACAAGTCTTTCTATTGAATAATGCCAAATTTTCACATTAATATTTTGATATTATCATTGTTGACTGTATTGTGGTATTTCTCGCCACAAAACTACGTTACATATTCAAAAGAGACTACGTGACTGACATCTGCATCAGAAATTCATGTTTGTTCCACCCAGGGCTTCGGCTCTGTATGTTTAAACTAAACTGCATAAGAAAGTATGTATCTTTATCGTTCAGATCGCTATGAACATAACATTCAAATATACGGTAATTTTTGTGTACAAATTATTTATTGAAAAAACATCTAGATGAAAGGGTGAACATATTATAGCCAATAAGGAATGTACACAATTCCAGCGGCACGCATAGGCACACCAAAGGATTGAACCGACAACCGCACTGCTGGGAAGAGCAAACAACTGGAGTTGCTTCCCTTCCATCTGCAGCGGTCTGGCCTAGAGACGATACTGGCACAACAGTTATGTACTTGCAGCCAATACCGTAATGGAGGCTACAGAGCTTATGTAATGTATGTGCTGAAATAGTGCACTGTTTAAAGAATTAACTAGTCCGCGTAAAACCCAAACCTTCTCTTCTTTGATCTGGAATGTGCACCGCACTGATTCCACCCATTGTCGTTCTAAACTATTATATAGGCACGGTTGAGTGCCCCACTCAACAATATTCTTTGTAATTTTATTCCGTTCAATTCGAGTTGTTTTCCGCCTACTGAACGAACTCACGCAAAATAATAAAATAAAACATCCCTTACTAAAAATGATATTGGAATTCACAGATCTTCTTCCTATTCACAATAAGAGTAATAACATCCGTGGAACATCGAACAGATCATAATAAGAGCTGCGGTTTGAAACATACTTTCTTCAGTGTAAATTCGTGGTTTGTAGTTAGGCCATCACACATTCTATCTTGTCTTTATGTGGTGATCTCAAAATTTAATTTCTCATAAGTCTTAAATTTCATATCTTTTTGAACATATTAAAATCTGCAAACACATTCATCCATGATACCGTGATTACCGAATAACAAAATAACTTGGTAAGAGAGCTTTCAAAAAATCCGGCAGGAAGAAACACACAAAATCACTGACTCATGAAAATCCAGCAAGGTTTCTGAACTGTCCGGACGCGCATGCATTCAGCGGTTTGGGGTTTGGAGAGAAGGAAAATGATAAAAGATTAAAAAATAAGTGCAGTACTTGTTGAACTGCGAGCAGCATTTTTGCATCAGTGAAGACGAGGAAAGGCAGGCGGAAAACAAAACCCGTCCTAAACCAGGCTGGAGAGAGGACCCAGTCGCGACGGCTGTTCCCAATGGTCCCGGAACTCTGCAGGATGGAGAAGCACACTGCGGCGCCCATATCCCCCTGGGTGGCGCACAGAGTCACGGGTCGGATGAATTTACATTCGCTCAGTCGTAATGTGGTGTATATTCTCTACACGCATTGCAAGATTTCTGTTGTGACGTTTTCATGTTGAGTCGGTGCATTCTGTAAACCCGAGTCAGTCGAACTCTCTAGTTTACTAGAATGGAGTCGATGACGCAAGCTTCTATTTGTGTTTAAAATTTTGAAATGGTACATAAATGTGCGTACTTAGCAACACATGTATATAACTTATACTCTATTTCATGAGGATCACATATGAAGCAAACGAGTCTCTTCGAGTAGCCCTTTCCTTAATCTCTCTCTCTCTCTCTCTCTCTCTCTCTCTCTCTCTCTCTCTCTCTCTCTCCTCTCTCTCTCTCTCTCTCTCTCTCTCTCTCTCTCTCTCTCTCTCTCTCCCTCCCCGCCCCCCCCCCTCCCTCCTTCTCTTCACTCTTCCCTTTCTTTCATCCCCACTCTTCCATCTTTTTTTACATTCTACAGGGTTACGACAATGGATTATGTGCAATCACTCCATATACATCTATCATCGATGTCATCGCCGTCGTGTAAACAATTTTATGAATGAACGATTAAAGTGTTTTCCTTATCTGTGTACACACACACGCACACAAACACACACACAAATAAACAAACAAACAAACACACACACACACAAGCAAGCAGTACGTTTTTTCCAGTAACTTCATTAAATGTTAATACGTTTATTTACAATGTCGTGTATTGTCAAATATTGTCAATTTACTTCTGTGCTGCCCGTATTCAAGTCAAAATAGAGTCTTTATCACATTTTCATAAATACCGAAATAAACTTTGTCAAACGTTACTGCTTTGGTACGTTCACAGCTAATGAAAGTATTGAAGACCCCAGACATTGGGAAACTTGACAGGGGAGACCATGAGTAAGTGCCATGTATTATTCAACTCTTAGTCTGAAGAGAAGAAATCACCATTAAGAAATTACTCAGAACTGTTAAACTGATGAGCGTCCAAGAGATGATAATTGGTTCATCTAAAAACTTTTTTTTCAAAGTTGTATTTGTAGTAGTATTTGAATCGAAACAGACATTACTATCATAATAGGTAACAAAAACAGAAACAGTATTTTGTTTCTATTCTGAAAAATGTCATCACACTTATAAATTGCATCAAGTGTGCGTGCATAACTCACATGTCGACTGTAATTAATCATGTAGATAAAGTGGCGCCAAGAACTATGTATTAAAAAATCGCTCATATGCACACACTAGCTACATTTATTGACGTCTAGCTTTGGGCAAATAAGAATCATGCAGACACTTAGAAACTGACGCAGCTAAAATTATTGAATATTTTCATTGCTCGAAGATATTGAAAGCAACAAATCTAGGCAATCGCCGACAAATTGTAATGCAAATTGTGATGATCGTAAATGATAAGATACAAGATGGTTGTAAGATGTATTTGCGTTGAAGAATGATCTTGATATCTCTCCCTCCCTCCCTCCCTCTCTCCCTCCCTCCCTCCCTCCCTCCCTCCCTCCCTCCCTCCCTCCCCTCCCTCCCTCCCTCCCTCCCTCCCTCCCTCCCTCCTTCCCTCTCTCCCTCCCTCCCTCCCTCCCTCCCTCCCTCCCTCCCTCCCTCCCTCCCTCCCCTCCCTCCCTCCCTCCCTCCCTCCCTCCCTCCCTCTCTCCCTCTCATTCTCTCTCTCTCTCTCTATCTATCTATCTATCTATCTATCTATCTATCTATCTATCTATCTATCTATCTATCTATCTATCTATCTATCTATCTATCTATCTATCTATCTATCTATCTATCTATCTATCTATCTATCTATCTATCTATCTATCTATCTATCTATCTATCTATCTATCTATCTATCTATCTATCTATCTATCTATCTATCTATCTATCTATCTATCTATCTATCTATCTATCTATCTATCTATCTATCTATCTATCTATCTATCTATCTATCTATCTATCTATCTATCTATCTATCTATCTATCTATCTATCTATCTATCTATCTATCTATCTATCTATCTATCTATCTATCTATCTATCTATCTATCTATCTATCTATCTATCTATCTATCTATCTATCTATCTATCTATCTATCTATCTATCTATCTATCTATCTATCTATCTATCTATCTATCTATCTATCTATCTATCTATCTATCTATCTATCTATCTATCTATCTATCTATCTATCTATCTATCTATCTATCTATCTATCTATCTATCTATCTATCTATCTATCTATCTATCTATCTATCTATCTATCTATCTATCTATCTATCTATCTATCTATCTATCTATCTATCTATATATCTATCTATCTATCTATCTATCTATCTATCTATCTATCTATCTATCTATCTATCTATCTATCTATCTATCTATCTATCTATCTATCTATCTATCTATCTATCTATCTATCTATCTATCTATCTATCTATCTATCTATCTATCTATCTATCTATCTCTCTCTTTCTCTATGTGCATGTAAGTGTGCATGCGTGATTGAGTACAAACATGCATGTGTGCGTGAGCGTATGCGTGCGCGTACGTGCATGTATATGTGCGAGCGTGTGTATGTGTGCGCGCGTGCGTGCGTGTGTGTGCGCGCGCGCGCGCGTGTGTGTGTGTGTTTGTGTGTGTGTGTGAGAGAGAGAGAGAGAGAGAGAGAGAGAGAGAGAGAGAGAGAGAGAGACAGAGAGAGAGAGAGAGACAGAGAGAGAGAGAGAGAGAGAGAGAGAGAGAGTTTCATTGCCTGCCTGCCAGCATACATGTCTGTCTGTCTGTCTGTCTGTCTGTATTCTGTCTTTCTG
>JAWQFJ010029774.1:20000-22500 GCA_034096865.1 Theodoxus fluviatilis | reverse complement strand
TAGATAGTAGTGTGTCTATACAATGTCATCATACATTTTCCACGCTCATATTTAGTGTCAAGTTATGCTTTTAACTTATTACGACGTTGTTACTGATGATAGTGCGGGTTTTTCCTTCTGCGTTGCAAGTTTCGAGAGGTATAAAATAAACATTGCCACGTCTCTTGCTTTCCAGACTTTTGATTTCTTCAGAACGCCGCTGAAGTGTCCCTTTTAACCAACATGTATATGTGATGCAATGCGTTTTCCCCTCAGTTGGCGGTAGAACAACAGTCTAACAGAACGTACTTCTTGTTGTGCGCCGCATTACAAAATGGACATGTCAAATTTAGATAAAAAGAGAGAGAGAAAGAAAGAAAGAGAGAGAGAGAGACAGACAGACAGACAGACAGACAGACAGACAGACAGACAGACAGACAGACAGACAGACAGACAGACAGACAGACAGACAGACAGACAGACAGACAGACAGACAGACAGGCAGGCAGACAGACAGACAGACAGACAGACAGACAGACAGACAGACAGACAGACAGACAGACAGACAGACAGAGACTTGAGACTTTGAGACTTTGACACTGAGACTTTGACTTCTTAATGGCAAGGCCGACGGCCCGTCACAATATTTACAGTGCTATAACGGTAAGCGCAATGGTTACACACCCTGAGCGTATTGCATTCGCATAAATGGACAACAACTTTGCAAATATGGCAAGAACAAAAATGAAGAAAATAAACAAGCATGCTTACATTTCCTTCTTGAATCACAAGAAAACAAATGGAGTTGGGGCAGATGAGGGTACATGGTGAACATAATTCAAACAGAGTCTTTCCCTGTCATATGGGGTGCTCATGCACACACAAACATCTGTAGTCATTTAGTGGAATAAGCAAAAGGGGTTGGAGGATGGGATGGGGAATTGGTAGAAATTAGCTTTTGATTTCTTATTGACTGTGGATACTCTTATAATGCAGTACAACTAAGGTTGCTCTTTGTCTTGGAGACCTTGACGACGGAGTCTGAGCGCATAATGCATAAACTAAGCAACCTGTTTTGTCTAAATATATCTCCGTTCGTAAATCAAAACGATAAAGCTTCTGTAATTTAAACATTGAATATACCGTTACACATATTTTTCTATAAGATCCTTATTGTTTTCACACAACTGAAAATGTGTGTGCGCGCGCGCGTGTGTGTGTGTGTGTGTGTGTGTGTGTGAGAGAGAGAGAGAGAGAGAGAGAGAGAGAGAGGAGAGGGAGAGAGAGAGAGAGAGGAGAGAGAGAGAGAGAGAGAGAGAGAGAGAGAGAGAGAGGGAGAGAGAGAGATCTGAACTAAACTGAACAACTTTTAATGTGTAGGCCACCGGCCTATTACAGTGAAACGAAGCGCGAACGAAACACGATTATGTACAATAAGTTCTTCAAAAACTGGCAACCAGTTTCGGGAAATGCAACGCGCACAAGTGCATCGAATCAGTTCATGAGAAAGTTCATGTTCTGCGTGCAGCCCGCGAAGGTTGCAGTCGCGTCGGCGACGTCCTGCTCGCAGCTGGCTTGTTTACGCTGGCGGCATCCCTGCTGCGTTGGCGAACAGCTGATCTAGGCCGAAGTGCTGGTCGGGTGTCACTGGGTGGTCTGAAAGATGACGACAGGATGGTCCTCTTGTCGGGTGCCTCGGGATCGGGCAGGCAGTTGGTAGCAGTCGATGAAAGACATGAAGCTTGGTCGGTGACTTTGCTCAAACCACAAACCCCCGCAATGCTGTTCTCGAAAGTGAGCACTTGTTTCTCCAGGGCACAAGATATGCTCCGAGACATCTCGCTCATTGCATTTTGGAGGTCTTCCAAAGTTGCTTCTTTGCTAGGAGATGGAACCGTAACGCTGTGTGGGTCATCTTGTAGGGATGGTGTCTCTACTGCAGGGGAATCCTTGTGAGAGACGGGGGCTGCTGCTCCTTTGGGGTTATCAGCACAGCTGAAGGGGTCAGAGGTTACGGATGGCTGTGTGACGTAGTCGGCCGATTTTAGAGAGCAAGTATTTCGTGTAGCAGCGTGGGCAGAAACAGTTCTCTTCACGACATCAATTTTGACACAATCTGCTCGCGAAAAATATTCAGAATGTCCCTGCTCACCCCTCTGTTGAAGCTCTTCTGCGCGTTGATGGTCCCTTCGTCTATGTGCTGGAGTCTTCTTACGCCAAAAGCCTCGCCTGTCGCTCGTAAGCAATGGCTGACCGTCGCGCTGCCTAAATCTCAACACAACGACATTTCCACGTTCATCACCGTCCCCCTTCCAACTCGTATGCTCCTCTGACTCCAGCAAGGATGTCAAGAGCGTCTCCAGGGCAGCTGGAAGTCCAGCGACTGGCATGGTGCTGCTGTTATTCAAGATACGGTGAACTGGCCGAAGCGAAGCAAACACGTCCGACCGGCGCGAGCGTTAGCCGCCGAATGAGAGAGAGAGAAAGAGAGAGAGAGAGAGAGAGAGAGAGAGAGAAAGAG
>JAWQFJ010029774.1:12500-15000 GCA_034096865.1 Theodoxus fluviatilis | reverse complement strand
ATACTTGTGAGTCAATATGCAAACAAGCCAAAGCACTAGCGCAAACGCATGCCCTCATGCACAGTGTATCAGCCATATCTCATTTGCATCACACATTATTGCCTGATTCGAGTCTTTACATGTCTTCATCAAAGAACAGTTCCCATTCGTACAGCCGTTTAAAGATGGTATACTTCAATACCCCCTTGTTCTACTCTCCAGCTGAATAAAGCTGTTATTACTATGGTATATTTCTTCAGTGACCGTTCTTTTCACAAAACGGCCGTCTGAAACAACACATATGAGTCATGACGCACGAAAGAGACGCCGCTAATCACAGAACATTGTCTGCATTTCACTCAGCATCTTACAGATGAAGACATTTGTGTTGACTTGAGGGCGATCACATCCAGTACATCTGACAACGTTGAGTCAGCTGAGGTAGAAAACCAGTCCAACCCAGTTTGCATGTTATTATAGCCCGGATCCAGCTGTGCTTCAAACTGACCCGTGACTTCTGCGTGTCAACCGCATCGACCAAGAAGAGAGTAGTGTCCTCTACGCCTTGAATGAAAGGACAAAAGCCACCTACTTTGCCTCGAGAAAACAGAAGGCGAGCGCAGATTTCGTCAAGCCATCATCTGAGCAATAGTGAATTGTATTAACTTCATGATTTGAAGACTTGTTTGTATGCAAGTTACATGTATATTGTATTTGTGCTCACTGTATGGATTGATTGTATCGATGATTTTACTCAAGAGACAGGTGTATTGGTAGTGTTTACTTTCGCCTTCTCCTCAATTAGTACAGTCCACTGACCGCTGACGGGTTTAGATCAGGCAACCATTTTTCTTAAGCATTGATGCCAAATGTGTAGCGCAATTTCGGGATTCTTCTCTATCAAATATATATAGCAACACCTACATTGATGATATATGAATTACTCCCTAGACCACTTGACATGCAGTACAATCATGTTAGGAAATACCTGACGATGGCATCCCTATGGATATCGACTGAGTCATCGTATCATAACTTTAAGGCATTAGGGGCAAATCAGTCATTGCAAATAATCTCATTTTAATGCAGGTAGATGCTCTGTGGCAACAGTCACGGGACACTTGCTCAAAATGATCACTGAATTATGAATTTGATTTTCGTGTAAATGAATAATGTCTCTTCGAACACTTTTGCAGTAAACGTTTCAAAATGCAAGAATAGCATAACAAAACAACAGGCCAAAGTTTCACCACTATCATTATTCGGTACCAAGTGCGACAGAGATAATTAAACAACGGAAGACTTCGATCCTTACCTTACTTATTCGAAAGGTTGAGGACGAGCTAATTGGGAAAGCCTGTGTATACAATTAATATAATCCGGGTGTAGTGTAACTTTGTCAGCATAGCTCTGGGTTGCCATATGTGTGGCAAGCTGTGCACGTTTTAATATAATCATATCCCCTACATTGGAAACAATTAGCAGCTGGTCGTTATTACGCAGTGACGTCGCTCTATGCTACTCAGGCGCAGTTTCCAGTGACTTTATCTGCGAGTTATTATTGGAGCAGACCTCGAAATCCCAGCAGCCAGGAGTCCCAGCTGACGAGGGAAGCATCGAGGTATCCGGCTATATGTTACCCTCGCGTGATGCAATCTTCGTGGCCTGTGTGCGTTTTAGAAAATATATCGCGTAAAAGCAAATGTATTTGCTGCTTTAAACTTTGCTGTGCGAATGCAGTTGCTTGAAGCAGCTTAGATGTTAAGAATATTCTAAATTTTCTTCTCGTAGTTCGCTCGTGTCCATTGAAACTCGGTTTCCCTGCTGTGACACTCCTTCCACAAAATGACAAGTTCAACAACCTGGCCTGTTTAGAAATGAATCAACGCATGGATCAGACCCGGCCAGGCGTGACTTGCGACTTCCAGTGAAAGTGATCTCTTGAATATTCGAGTCTCTATTTGGGGAGCCACACGTGGATGGACATTACTCCCCTTATTTCACCTTCTGCTCCGCTCTCTATCGTCAGAGCATGGCGCTCAAGTCACCCATCAATTGGTTTCGCCTAAGCACGGCGACTCCCTTCTCCCCATGGGCCCTAGACCAGAAAACATTTTGGTGCCATCATGCCAATCCTCCTGGAGTGAGGGCGGCAATCCTGGAAAGACTGATGACGTAGGCAGTCGTGCGCCCTGCCAAGCCGAGGAGGATTAGGCGATTCGCTGCCGCCGATCCCCGTCGGCGTCACCGACTCTTCCGCGAGATCTCGCGAGTTGGGCCCATTGACTTAGAGCTTGCATAAAAAGCCAGGAGTGGGGATTTGGCGTGGCTGGAGATCCCTACGGGAAGCCCGAGGCAGCGGCGGCAATGAGCTTTGTGCCCGGCGGTTATGACGCCCGACGTCTGCCTGACTCCCCACGCAAGTCTGGATCTCAAGGGGGGGCTTTTGTTTCAGGGGAAGCCAAGGAGGTGTGTGGTCTCCGACGTAAGTTGTCGAGGGAGGCGCTCAGCCGCAGATCGT
>JAWQFJ010029774.1:0-7500 GCA_034096865.1 Theodoxus fluviatilis | reverse complement strand
TAGTGGTAGTAGTAGTAGTAGTAGTAGTAGTAGTAGTAGTAGTAGTAGTAGTGGTAGTAGTGGTGGTGGTGGTGGTAGTGGTGGGGCTCTGTGGCCGAATTGTTCCAGCGCTTGACATTCAGTCGCTTGCGGCTAGGGGTGCTGTGTTCGAAGCTGCGCTGATTCTAGAGATGCATCCTTGAGCAAGGTGCTTTACTCATATTGCTTCTCCCCATCCAGGAGTAAAATGGATACCTGTGAGGGCTGGAAATTGTGATTGATAACATTTGCGCGTTCATTCGCCGCCTGGTTGCTTGCTCTCCAGGGAGTTGAGATGGTGTTGGAGGGATAAAAAAAGGTAGCCCAATGACCAGGGGTTAAAAATGTGCGGTTTGTGCATCCATCAATGGGTGGAATAGTCGCAATATAAAAAAGAGCACCATTATCTTTTAGTAGTAGTAGTAGGAGTAGTAGTAGTAGTAGTAGTAGTAGTAGTAGTAGTAGTGGTAGTGGTAGTGGTAGCGGTAGCGGTAGCAGTAGCAGTAGCAGTAGCAGTAGCAGTAGTAGTAGTAGTAGTAGTAGTAGTAGTAGTAGTAGTAGTAATATTAAAAAAGGAGAATCTTTATTTTTGTCTTTTTTTAGAACTTATTTTGGGGAAATGTCACCCCTGGTAGCCGCTGTGCAGCGCCCAGTGACTGGTTTTACTCCTTGGTAGAAGAGGCAGTGTGGGTGACACACATTGCACAAGAACGCAGCTCTATGATACGTGTAGCTTTAAATATCGCACCCATCAGCTGCAAGAAACTGCAGGTGAAACGCTCTAACGGTTCAGCTGCATAGCGCTGCAGTTGCGGTGTAATGACAAGAACATCTTCATCCACCAGTTGACTTCCCTGGCAGGTTTCATATCAGATGTCAGAATATCCTAACTGTTGTGCTAATGTATTTTTTGCTTAGTGTATTTACTGCATGCATCAAGTAGAAAACTATCGCTTGAGGAAGTCAGATCGGCTCGTGGAAGATGTGTCTTTTACACGTCATTTTTCATTTGATCTATCCGCTTCTAACAGGTCATGACAGCGTATCAACATTTCGATATGGCCAGATACAAAATATAAGCCACCTCTGCCTTAGACCCGAATGAATGCACATTCTCCTGATAAATGTACAGAGAGCAATTTGTGGCAATGCTGATATAGATCGAAACAATGCACGCCTGCCATGTCATCATGGTCGTAACCCATGCTTCATTTATCGAAAGCAGATAACGCTAAGATTCAGTTCTGTGGTCAACGTTAACTATTCCCGGGTGCCTCAGTATGCAGCAATTACTACTCGTCTACGGATTCGCATACAAACTCTCTATAGCGATTAATAGAGTTTGATTTCCCATCGTTACCTGTGCCCACTTCTGCTTCCGTTTCTCGCTCTACATCTATCGTCACGTATCATGAAAGACAAGCATGTGTTGAACGTCTCGACGCCTCTTCTGCTGTGGACTACCCTCTGTCAAGCTTGAGCGTCATGCAGTATCACGAATACAGAGCTTTATCTGCACTTATCTACGTTTTTTGTCAATATGGTTATTTTGTATGCCACTTCTGTCTTCTTCATTCTGTTATCGCTGCGTCACCCGTATGTGCATAAACGCGGATTTCGCAACGTGATAAATTACATTTTTCATCCTAATTAAGACACCCCTGTGGGTTCGGGGTAAGAATTGACCCACTGCTTCTCCTACGCGATTCGCATGAGGCGAATAACCAGCGACACCGTGACTTGATTTGAGTTTACTCTCAACTGTTCTAGTGATTTTCGTGCTTAATGACCTTACATAGCCTACAAAGGCTGATAGGCCGTAAAACACTATCCATTCATCCATCCATCCATCCATCCATCAATCAATCCATCCATCCATCCATCCATCCATCCAAACGAAGAGTTTGATAATACACCCTGGGCAAACGTACATTTTATAGAGCATAATATGCCTTCACGTTTGAAAGCAAGCAGCATTTACAAACAAATTCGTGACGCACTTGGGCGAAGACACCCGAATATTCACACATTTACAATAAGTTAACAGATATGTGGCAGCACTGCAACTTTATGAAATTAATTTAGCCTTTGTTTCATTGAAATGGTCCAATATGTATGCATGACTTGAAAGGGAGCGTGCTTCTGCAGCCAGTACTTAAAATTTAGAATGCAGATTATCAGTTAATGCACTCTCCACTATCCAACTTGTATGAACACGAATTGTTAGAATGTTATTTCTTCCCCTGAAGATCGTCGGTTGTCTTGTCTCTCCATTTCTTGTCCTCCTCAAAATCCGTCTTGATGGGATTTTAAAGGGGGTGTGTAGTGGTGATGGTGAGGTTTCCGCCTCGAGGCTACAATGTTGCTTCCCAAGAAGATAATAATTCATTAACTAGTAGCCATTTTCCTGAAACTCCTCGCTGACTTAAACGTTCCTTAGACGGAGACCGCGGACTGTTTCAGAGCGGATCCCTGAGCAAGGAGACGGCAGTGCAAAACCAGATGGACGTGGACCTGGTGATCTTCATGCAGGCCTACTCAGACATGGACACCTTCCTTTCTAACCTGCCAAAGATCCTCAGAGATCTGGTCAAATATGTCAAGACCCACGGCAGACTTCGACTGTTGATCAAAAACAGGTAATGGACAAAGTGTCTTTTGGATAGGATAATCATTAGTGAATATCATATTCAGTCAAAACTGGATCAGTTGCACATCTTTTTTTCTCAAACCTTCAAGCAACACTTTTAACGAGGGGATGTGAGTTTGTGAACCCGAATTTGTCTTTGCATTGATATTATACAATGTAAATGTGATTGTGTCCAGGTACATGCTGAAGTGTCGGCACGGTCGCTTCATCGTCGACATTGTCCCCGCTGTGGACCTCCTCCAGAACGGTAATGCTCCTTCTGACCTCGTAAGCTTTGCTATGGCGTGGTTATTGGATAGTCAACTAATAAAATAAAGAGCCTTTTTGTTTTTCTTGTCTGTGAGCGTCAGACCTCTGGCCCGATCTCAGTGAAGGCGTCGAATAGACGGATACGTCTGACCCAGTCCTAGAAGAGCTGTTACACTAATTACTGCTGGTTAGGCTGTGAAAAGGGTTCTTTAAATGACATAAACATTGAGGGGCGAAAAGTGATTCAGTTGACCGGATGGTTTGGTTCACTTCTCGGGTGATACCTGAGATTGACCCTTGCGAACATAACAACTACATAGTTGTGTGTTAACTGCAATCAAATAATATACACCAGGGCTTCGACATTTGAGATCAACTCCATTTTTATATTTTTTAAACGCAAATGTTTCCAACGGTTTCATTTGAGAAGAAACGTCTGCCATGTTGTGGGTAGATTGGTCTTGATAATGGCTGTCTACCGATTTACTTTTCGGCAGTTGTGAGCATGGCAATGAAGCCAATTTTAGATACCCACACGATTTCTGGTGTCCAAAGAGAGATGCTCCTTGTTACGACTCCTCCAGACGAACCCGAGGACTTGTACGAAGAGATGGGGGCGCAGGAAGGGACAAGCAGGGAAGGCCCATTGAGCCACTACTCCGCCTGCCTGGCAGAGCTTCAGAGAGACTTCGTCTTGAAGTACACTGACAAGGAATGTGGAATCAAGGACCTTGCTCGCCTCGTCAAATACTGGAGCAAGGTGGGCCCAAAACTACAGTCAACTGCATTTCACTGAAACCATATAGACCATTCTTCTGTGCCAAACACTTCCAGTTTGTTGCTGTGTTTTTTTTAAACCAAAGTGCCTTTGCATTAGTGTGCAGAGAAACTATGTACAATGTACATATCTATATAACACGTGAATGAAAGGTGTGGCTGATTGCATCGGTAGCGTGCCACCGTTTCCATATTTCTAGCACATTTTATTATAATCTTACAATTCGCATCATTCACAGCTTCTTTTTTCATATTCAAAAAGGCTCCACGCATCAGCCTTATATCACTGACTGTAATTCCATATTTCAACTTTGCCTTGCAGGATCAGGAGCTTCCCATAAAGTCCTACTGCCTGGAGCTGATTTGCATCAACGGCGCTATCTTGGCGGGCTCGAAATAGGCCCCATACGCCTGTACAAGCGTACCAAGGAGTCGTCAGCGCGTATCACTTGCGCTCGATAGCTACGCCTGGACAAGCCGTACCGGAGTCGAGCGCTATCTTGGGCCGGAGCCGGAGCCTGCGGGGATATGCTGACCGGAAAGATCCGTCGAACAAAGCCGGTAAGGTAGAAAGTCGAGCGCTATGCCTTGCCGCGCTCGATAGCTACCCTGCTCTGTACGTACACAGCCGGTATAGGAGATCAGCTGCTATCTAAGCGCTCATGAGTAAAAGCTATGTCCTTTAACATCCGTTACTAACGAGGTGGGGAGTCGAGGCGCTATCGCCTTATTCGTACAGATACAGCAAGCTACACACTGTACCCATGCGTGATGCGCCAGTGAGCATTAGCGTAGCGGTACACGGGCCCTACGATCCTGTAGCGTGTGGCGAACATCACGATCAGAGCTCGGCCAGCCCCAAGTCACAGAAAAGCAAGTCTGTATGAGAATCGCGGGTCCGGCTAGGGCTCACGGCATTTTTGAAATCAAGGAATTGATTGCCTACTTGAGATCCGATCAGGTCCGTTAGATAATCTACCGGCCTTAACCAGCCTAATATTCACTCCTCTTTTCGGGTATTCTCGATCTCCTCTATCTAGCTTAATCTTATCCGCCGTGCTAGTCATCCCTCTGAACAGTTAACTCACTCCTTACAGAGTTCTTAACAGGTATTCGAGCGTCTCTCTAC
Source organism: Theodoxus fluviatilis (assembly GCA_034096865.1). Taxonomy (NCBI): domain Eukaryota; kingdom Metazoa; phylum Mollusca; class Gastropoda; order Cycloneritida; family Neritidae; genus Theodoxus; species Theodoxus fluviatilis. Next base: position 2,677 of record JAWQFJ010029774.1, on the reverse strand, counting down.
TCTGCTCTTTCGATTATCTATTAGGGCCTTTGTACAATCCGTGTGAGCGATGGCGGGTCGGCGCTGCTTCTGTCCCTACGCGACTGTGCTTCTCTCGCCGCTCTGCTTATACTCTAGCTCACCATTCTATCAATATTTTCCTTTGTGCCGGTACTGTCGTAGTCTTGCTCAGTCTCTAGATCGTTTGCTGTACTAGCTCTTTCGTAATACTCCTACGTCCTTTTACATGGTTTACACACCGTTAGCATTATTGTCGGAATGGAGTTTCTAATGGCGCGTAGTCCTGTTTTTACATATCCGTCAGTCCTGTGGCTTTTTCAGAGAAAATCGCTGTGCTATCTAGCGCCTGGTACCCGCCGTACTAATTATGTCTATCATCCTTATCTATCGCTCTATATGCAACTACTGCCTTTCAGCCGTTCCCGTAGATCTAGCGCGTATCGTTATCTTCTTCTTCTATATCTACTCCTATTAAAACAATCAGCCGATTTGATCGCTTATTTCTGGGGCAGAGTGGGTTCCCCTTAGCGGTCGTATCTAGATTTCCTCTCGCTCGGTGTCTTATCGTGTTACCTCCTGTTAACCCGCCTTACAAGTATGTTCTCATCGCTATCTTCCTATCAGTCCTGACTCTCTAGTGGCTATGGCCCTGTACGAACTTAAGCCGTACCTATATTCAGATTCGTGCTCTCTATTGCGCGTTCTTCTATACACTATACTGGGGCTGTAATCGTGCCGTTTACTCTCCTTCCGGAGCGTCCCGTTCTTCATATCTGCCTCGTGAATACCTACGGCGTGTGACTTTTTATTTAACATTACTGAATAGTATCGCTGGTACATGTTCACTTATATCTTTCACGCCGTGAAACTTCTTCATGTTTCCCACGACTGTCAATTTTTAATACTGGGACTATTCTGTGATCTCGCTATATCGAAATATTCATTCTTACCCAGTATTCTCATTTGAATATTTAGCGATTCCGGGGACTCTTGATATTTACGAATGTTTTACCTTGAGCTTGTTTTATAAGTACTTTGCAATATTTTCTTATCATATGTCCTGTGGGTCGCATGTAGTCACATTTCACTAGATCTGCAATCCTCCGTGGTTCTGATCCCATCGTTTCTTATACAAATTTTCTTCTTGGATTTGGGGGCTTGTTTTTACTTGGGTATACCCCGCTCCCTTCATTCTATTTTTAACTTTCATTCGATGCTATTTTCCGCTCAATTACGATCTGCTTAACTTCATTCACCTATACATGACTCTGTCTAGCGTAATGAATTTTCTTTTTTTCCTTTTTTTGATGCGAGACTGCTTTTCTTCATTATTTTCTCTTTGTCTTTTTTTTTCTATTATCTCATAAATTATCTTTTCTCTGAATTAACGGCTTCCACACTCTTCCACTTTTACATTTGTCCAATATTTCAACGCTCTTTTCGTGACTCTACGTCATAGTGTCTCTCCTTATTCTCCTTCGACGTCTTTTTCTGTTTTTTTTTATATCTATCTCTTAACTTTCTAATACATTATCTTTCTACCAACAAGGGTACTCTACTACCTATTTTCCAACCCCCTCCCTTTCGGCCTACAAGCCGTTAACTTGATTCGATCTCTAATCTATCTCTCGCTCAGTTATCCAAAGTCCTTTACCATCCAGTACAACTCTCTATGCTCTATGTCTTTATCTCTTCTCTATCTCCTTCCTTTCCCCGGCCTTACGACTATTCCTCTCTTCTCATTCTTATTTCTCTATATGCTACTTCCTTATACAGCATCCTTACCATATTCTATTATCTCTTATCATCTCTCTCGTATCATCTGCCATTCCTTTACATACATTCCCTTATTCTCTCTCTCATCTAGTGTTTATCTCTCTACTTATCTACTTCCTTTCCCATCCTTACAGGCTTCTATCTACATCTCCCGTATCTGTGGCAAGTCTATTCTCCTTCCTTTACCTTAGGCCTTACAAATATTCTATCGCTATCGGTGTGATCTCCTCTATAAACTATCTACACCTTTACAGCCTTACCCTCGGGGAGTAGGGTGGAGGAGCGGGGGTGGGATCGTGCGGGTATGTCGGGTCTCTGGGTGTGTCGACTCTGCGTGGTACTTCAACCTTTTACAATAGAACGAAACCTTCACACTAGTGCGAGCTTCTATCTACCCTTCTCTCTCCTCCTAGCCTTTACCAATCCTACCTACACAAGTGGTCTAATCTGATCTTATCTCCTTTTATTCATGTAGATAATCATCTAGGATGACGCCTAGCAGAGTAAGTTAACGTCCGTATCATCTCCCTTGTCCATCATTCTTAACCACCTTCCTTAATCGTTTTTCTCTCCTATAAATTCACTTCTTTTTCTTTTTTTTTTTTTATCTAATACAATCATATCCTCAACAAACACTTTCCATTCACAATTCTATTTCCTCATGCCATTTTTTTCAGTTTTATTTCAACTCTTTTTCTAAATATTCTACACCTCACCCCTTTTTTTATATCCCATTCTTCGAACCCACGTTATCTCTTGCTTCTCCTTATCTTCCATATCCTTTGTTAGCTCCTCTTCCATTTTTTTTTTTTCACTTTTTATTTTTTTATTCCCCTACAGTCCCTTAACCACTTTTTTTTTAATTGTTTGCTGACTCTTATCTCCTTCTACCCTCCATCTC
>JAWQFJ010029770.1:30000-40624 GCA_034096865.1 Theodoxus fluviatilis | reverse complement strand
CCCATCCACGCCTGATCTCACACGCATTCCCCCTCTCTTGTCCACATCCCCCCTCCTTTCCCCTTTGCCTCCGCCTCGCCCCTCCCCTTAACGATTCCCCTTCCGTCTTACCTTAACATTCTTCCCTGCACCCGTCGTTCTCCGTCCCCTTTTTTTGTTTCCCCCTCGCTTTTTGCCCCTTCCTACCCTTGTATTCTCACCTCCCCCTTTTCCCCCCCACTTCCCTCCTCCACCCCTTGTCTCCTCCCTCCTGCCCCCCCCACCCCATTTTTTGCTATTTTCTTCTCCCCCCTTCGCCCACAGACATACAGGCACGCAGACATACAGGCACGCAGACACACAGGCACGCAGACACACAGGCACGCAGACATACAGGCACGCAGACACACAGACACACAGACACACAGGCACACAGACACACAGGCACGCAGACACACAGGCACACAGACATACAGGCACGCAGACATACAGGCACGCAGACACACAGGCACGCAGACATACAGGCACGCAGACATACAGGCACGCAGACACACAGGCACACAGACACACAGGCACGCAGACACACATGCACGCAGACATACAGGCACGCAGACACGCAGGCACACAGACACACAGGCACGCAGACATACAGGTACTCAGACATGGATGAAATGGCATGGCTTCATTTCTAAGGACATGGAATCCGCACGAAACGAAATCGCAGTAGGGTCATCTGATACATGCTGTTTTATACGCGTTGTTGCAAACATACGGTCATTCAGACTGAAAGGGGCAAACATACTACTCTTCCGCACACAAGTGCATTCCAGAAGAGAGAGAGAGAGAGAGAGAGAGAGAGAGAGAGAGAGAGAGAGAGAGAGAGAGAGAGAGAGAGAGAGAGAGGGGAGAAGAGAGAGAGAGAGAGAGAGAGAGAGAGAGAGAGAGAGAGAGAGAGAGAGAGAGAGAGAGACAGAAAGACAGAGAGACAGAGACAGAGAGAGAGACAGAGAGAGAGAGACAGAGAAAGAGAGAAAGAGAGACAGAGAGAGAGACAGAAAGAGAAAGAGAGAGGGAGACACAGAGACAGAGAGAGAGAGAGAGAGAGAGAGAGAGAGAGAGAGAGAGAGAGAGAATAATATCATGCACATTCTAGCATGAATATTTCTGACCGAGAAACGCCTGGTTTGGAAATCATTTGAATGGCACACGTGCCATCCACTCTTGATTGCAGAAAACGAAATTTTTCGATAGAAAAGACTCCAATGCTACTTTACTAGCGGTGAGTACGCAGCAACACCAGGTCTTTCCTCACGCAAATGGGTCTTCTTTAGCTGTATCAGGTAGTTCCAGACGTGAAAATTAGATCGGGTGTAATGACTAATTGACTGACTGTCTGGCTAACTAATTGATCGATGAATCGATTGACCGATTGATTGATATGTAAAAAGTTACATGGTGAGACTAATGGAGAAGATAGATAATCTTTACAGAGGAAACCTTTCCTCACTCATTTCCCACAATGTATATAAACACTAAGCAGTAAACATCTCGTCAACTTTTCAAAAGAGAACTGACAGTCTCAGACAAAACAGTCGTTTAAGCGAACTCTTTTAAGCGCACTCGTACGTTGCATTCGCCTTGTGTTTTTGGCAATTAATTTTTGTTGTTGTAGCCGTCGCTCACTTGGAATCATGTATTACTGTCTTATATATGTCGTTTACACTTACAAAATCACACACGCACACACACACAGACACACATACAGACACACACATGCACACACGCACGCACACACATACACGCACGCGCGCGAGAGCGTACGCACAAGGCATATGCATTGAGAGGCGGAGAGAGAGAGAGAGAGAGAGAGAGAGAGAGAGAGAGAGAGAGAGAGAGACAGACAGACAGACAGACAGACAGACAGACACACACACACACACACACACACACACACACAGACAGACAGACAGGCAGACAGACAGACAGACAGACAGACAGACAGACAGACAGACAGACAGACAGACAGACAGAGAAGATGAAAGGCGGGGTGAGGAAAAGAGGAGAGGTTGGGTGGAATAAATTGGTTGACAAAGGCTAAGCTGTGATTGCAAAAGCTCTTGAAAAATGCCGACATGAATATCTCGATCTTTTGCAGTCAGGAGAAGAAAAAACGGTAATATTCTATTTTCACTACTTACATGCACAGCGATTTTACGTTTATCACTGCAAAGACAAACAAACAAAAACACGCACGCGCGCGCACACACACACGAGGGGCGGGGGGAGAGCGAGAGCGAGAGCGAGAGCGAGAGAGAGAGAGAGAGAGAGAGAGAGAGAGAGAGACGCTATCTAGATGAACCATTGCATTTCACGAAATAATGTCATAAACACAAACTCTTTTTGTCGGTGGCAAAGACGCAAATGCCGATCATGGATCGTTCTTTTCCACGGATGAAATGCTTACAATTAATTCAATTTTCTGTTTTTCTTGACATACCATCTTTTGATGCTGAAGCGTTTATTTTTTGTCAGTGTTTCTAATTTACAAGTTCATCATGTCGTTGTAGCTGTCGTTAGACCAAATTCACAGTCCTGTTTGGACTTTGCACTTAGAAACGAACTATTCTCCGGTTTTCGTTTTTCTTTTCCTTAACTTCGGTCGTTTACAGTGAATGTCTTGGTGAGGGGCTGAGCTCTTTTGTGTGCTGGGAAATAGCAAACTAGTTCCTATTCCGTTCCATTTCAAAATTCGTTTTAATCCCTCGTTGTACATATGGTAAATGCTTAAAAACAGCGGTAAAACTAAAGTGTCACATGCATCAGTCTCCACATCACCTATTCCTTCTGCTGCATCGATCATCGACTGCTTTTAATTAACGTTACATTACAATCCATGCAGCACAAATGGTAATTTTGAACATGTAAACACTGTGGGGATACTTTAGAGGTTGTGGTTCAAAATTCCCTTGAATATACAATCTTTGGCCTTTGACGTATGTCCTCATGCCTCCGCTAGTAAGGCTGATGTCACACTGTGTTGGTGCCAAAAATATTGGCAATGTCATTGTGTTCCCGAAAACTCAATCCCACAGAAATGTTTCGAATCGTTGTCACATGGCTCACAGCCTTGTTATCCGAACGCTTCATGGGAAATAATGTCTGATTACATGAGAGGTAACGTCTCTATTGTTTACGCGATAGTTTGTACACACACACACACACACACACACACACACACACACACACACACACACACTCTACCTGTCTGTCTGTCTGTCTGTCTGTCTGTCTGTCTGTCTGTCTGCCTGTCTGTCTGTCTGTCTCTCTCTCTCTCTCTCTCTCTCTCTCTCTCTCTCTCTCTCTCTCTAACAGACGACAACTCGGTTTGGGACAGCGCTTCGAAATCCGGGCGAATAGATTGCCAAGCAGTAGCGGATGGTTCAAGTAAACGTATGTGAGACAGAAAAATGAGGTTATGTTCAAGTTAGCAAGGGCTTCTGTCATTTTCTTGGCTGCCATTTTTGTTGTCATGGTATCGTGGTTTCACGATTTTCATTCGTCGATGTCGTGAACATGTTGCGAAAAGGTACAGCAAGAACTAGCTCTCACAACATGAGCAAGACATGTTTTGAGAGCATTGCGGGAGTCGTGAAACACAGCGAACAGAGCACAACACCGATGTTTTGGCGTGTTGTGAGGGCTAACATTTTCGGCGCCAGCAGAGTGTGGCAGCCGTTAGGGTGGCGTACCACCCCCATTGTTGTAAGATAACATTCAGTGTAGCGTAGGAATTGCACGTTGCATGTTTTCATGAAAAAGCCTATACATGATCTTGGAAAACCGTCTGCGAAGAAGCGTGGGAAAGGAAGCACGGGAAAAGGGGAAAACAAAGAGCAATACCCTGTGCGCACATTCAAGGTGAACATGGGGACGTGAGCTTAGGATTATGGTTCATGGGTATCAAACCAGAAAACTGTGTGTGGACGTGACTGTGCTGACTCGACTTTGCATCTGCCATGCTACAGATGAGCGAAATGGGCTACATAGGAGACGTCTCTCAGCGCCGAAACCTCGAGGATTACGACGTAGGGCAAAATGATATCAAACTCATCCTTGTGTTCTTTCGTTTACTAATCATAGATAATTCCGTCGCATCCGTTATTTTTTTTGTTATCATTATGTGTTTGCTATGACAAATGACAAATACGCTTCTGTTTTTAAGGTAAGTCTTTTTAAATGGAAAGTTTTATTAGTTTCGCTTTGTTTATTCTTTTTCCCTCTGTTCATTGCCACGATGTCACTCTTCATCGGACAATGTGCATATTACCGATGTGATGTCGATGACCTAGAGGTATCTTTCTCATCCTGAGTCGCTTGTCGTTCAATGCTAGGTACCACAGAAATTGTACATCTGTGACCTGGGATGAACCAGATCCGCTTACTGACAACTTATTTTACAACATGGCGTCCTTTTATGTAGAGAAAAAGGCCAGACACGAAATGCTTACTAAGCTGGTTATTGATTGGTGTACCATCAAACTGAAATTATTGCAAAGGTCACACCGTAAAATGAATGCCTCTGTGTGCGTGCGTGCGTGCGTGCGTGTGTGCATGTGTGTGTGTGTGTGTGCGCGCGCGCGCGCGTGTGTGTCTGTATATGTGTGTGTGCGTGTGCGTGTGTGCACGTGCTTGTGTGTGTGCGTGTGTGAACGTACTTGTGTGTGTGTGTGTGTGTGTGTCCGTGCGTGCGTGCATGCCTGCGGTCTGGCGTGCGTGCGTTTAGAATTTGAATGATAAAGAACTTTGAGTCCGTAAAATCCGCATTCTTCGCGGCCGGTTGGGACTTCAAGCACGACTAAAGAGACTTGCCTTTAGAAAATTTTGTTATGCAAAGATTTGCCCCGCTGTTGAATCTTCTAGGAGGATGGCGGAGCACAATCTCCTCTTATAAGCCACTCCGCAGGGAGGCAAGTGTTATCATTTTCTTGGCAGCCTCTGGCAGGCAGCCTATCGATATTTAGCAAACTCCTTTGATCCATTGCCTCTGCGCTAAACTTTCTGAGTGTGAAATGACGTGTCCTTAACCTTTCATATTACGTATATCGTAGATGGCTTTGAGATAGATGCACGAGTTCTCCAAAGCTGTTACATATTGACTGTTCACTTCATGCGTGCGACTCCATGATACCCGGGTCAGATGTTGGCCAGGCAATCTTAAAAACACGTTAGCAGCGGTAGGAGCCAGAAGCTTGCTGAACGCTTCGCGTCGCCTCTCGGGCTGAGAACCTCTGTACCTCTGGTTTTTGTACAGCTTTCCTCTACTCCTTTTTGCAAAATCAATGTTAATAGTATAGCAGAAGAGAACAGAATTTCCGCTTTACATTGATATCCGTCATGCATAGGCCACGAGTTGTGGTCTGTCTGCAATTTGTCTTCACTGACCGGCCTCGAGACTTGTTTGACCGTGCGGCTTACTGCTGGCTATTTACTGCATCTTGTAACAAACACAGGTGTGAGCACAAAGTTAATATGACATACACTTTTTGCTCAAATGAATGCTTTAAAATGCATGCTTTCGAAGCGTCTTATTAGACAATGGATAGAATTCCGCGAATCTGCATGAAAAAAACAGTTTTACTCCGCCACTTTCCGATCGGCTGTCATTCAGGATGCAAGCAGTCTTTGTGCAGCCTCTGCCACATGCTTGGCAGTAATTCAGAGAATCACAATTTGAGCAGTCACTCCAAGCATTAGCAGGTAGTCTCATGTACCTGTCACTTGTTTCAGATTAATCCACATACTTGCAATATTGAGTCATCCCAGGCAAAAGCGCGTAGTGACAATTCTGATCTGTCGGAATTTAGAATACTCTATCATTTTTTAAATAGTAAATCATTCACGACACAGTTGCATAAATGATTGCAACTTACAGTAAGGTTGGTTTATTATCCAGCGATAACTTAAACGTGCTCCCCTTACTCATGCTTTTGTACAGTTTGAACGTGTATACTTTTACGGCATATGAAAGAAAGAAAAAACCAACAACGAAGAGTTACATTCGTTGGAGTAGCAAAGAATAACTCCTCAAACTCTGTCCACAGAGTCTGCAAAAACTCTTGAGTCTTTAACGATGCTCCTCCTCTGACTGTGGGCACTCAGCGTCTGTCTCCATGTTGATGCTTGAGACTTGAGAAGTCACACATAATCGTTATCGATGAGGAGGTTCAAGAAAATGGTAAAATATGACGCACAAGTAAATGCAACATCAAAAGTGTCAACAGACATACTCCACATATGCCAAATATAAGCTTTGGGGAAACTCTAGCACTGTCCATTTAAAAAACATCGATTTTCAAGCAACAATGTATAAGACAAAGAGGACACTCACCAAATAGGGCACAATGTCAATTCGTCCATTCCAGGACCCGTATGTGTGAGAAGGAATGAAGATTCTTCATGAGAAAAACTTGCTACTAAAGAAAATACTATGGAAGTTACGTCTCTTGTTGCTGGACCTCATGCGGTAGAGAAGGCCACGGTGGATAGTTCTACATCGCATTACAATTTTGTTCAAAAAAGAAAAGAGTTCAAAATCAGCCAATAAGTCTGTTTCCATATTTTCTCAATTTTATCCCATTCCTCCCCACCCCACCCCCCTCCCTCCCCCCCAAAAAAACCTCAACCCAACCCACACCTAAAAATCCAACTAAAATGACTATAGCGGCCTGTGGATTGGATTCTTGTTTCAAATACACACACACACACACACACACACGCACACACGCTTGCACACACACATACACATACATACACACACGCGCGCATACTCGCGCATGCACGCACACAGAGTAAGCATCATTCAATCTCGCCAAGAACATGGTTCTGCCCAGGATGTTCACTCTTTCCCTGAGCAGCGCCTGGGGGGTTTGTTAGTCCAGTCTTGGACCGGCAGTTCCTCCCGCACCGTCTGCAGATGAAGTGGGACGGCGGAGAGGACCGTCCTGCCTTTGGTTCCTTCGGCTCATGCTTTCCACCTCTAGGCGCCTCCTCGGCTCGCCTGGCCTGACGTCCTCTCCACAGCTGCCCCCAGCAGTCTCGGTTGTCTGGTGGTGTTCTCAGCTGTCTGCCTCGATGCCTGTGATGATCAGGTCTCTTTCGCATGTATCCTTGTAGCACAGCTAGGGGCGGCCAACAGGCCTGGATCGAGTAGCAAGACAGCCGTACAGGAGATTCTTTGAGATGCCCCCGTCCTCCAGCGGCGGACATGGCCGAACCATCTTAGACGTCACTTCGCACAACAGAAATTCCAGGGACTGGGGATCTAGTCTCCTGTGGGGCTGCTTTGTCAGCGCTTACTCTGAGCAGCTCGAGGTCAATTGCTGGGGTCATCCGAATGTCATTAACTGATTACAGGTCATCTAACAGTAAAGGGTGCATGGTGCGCACATTCCAGCTTGCAATCCTTATGGCTGAGGATGTTGGCTTCTTAATTTCTTTGCATGGGTTTACGATCTGCTTGTTGAGTGGAAGGCTCGAAGTTCCCGGCACCCGCTGAAGCAGGCAGAGAGTAACGGCTCACCACCTGACTGGCTGAGAGCTGCCCAGCTTGAGGCGGGTGGAGGCTGACCTGTGGGACGCGATGGCTCCTCCCACCGACGAAGACAAAACGTGGCGTCAACGCTCATTGGGGACTGGGCTTATAACCCGTAAGCTGCTGTCGTCCGATTCGTGCTCACGCCGACCGGCAAAACTGGAGTGTCCTCCCCAGGTCAGGACGTATTTATAGTTCATAACACAGAGCCAACCACCCTGCGGATGACAGACAGAGGGAGTTTCGGTCCTGAGGTACACACACACACACACACACACACACACACACACACACACACACACACACACAAAAGATACCGCAATACTGCAGCAATCTTCTGCAATGTTTTACCGCTCGCAATGACACAAAAGAACTATCGTTTGGGAGAATTTTCCATCCGAACCAGATGTCTTACGGTGGCCGCTGCTGTTGCTTGCGACCGCGCATGGTCGAGGCACTGGAGCAGGTCCGGACAGCGTTGTGACCAAGGAATTTAGCTGATGAGTGGGTAGTCTAGCAGCATCCCTCTTTGGGAACTCTACTCTTCTACATTTCACTGCTCACAAGGACATAACGCTATTCTTATTTCATTTCACAGGCAGGCGGGTTGTTACAATGCAGATGGAGTATGCTGGACACGCGCGAGTTAATTAACCGCCTTTTTCAATGTGTCGATGGGGAGGACAATGGTGCAACTTCTGGCCTTGACCACCGTGAGTCAATGGTCAATACTCGGTCGCCATGACTCCTGCTTACTTGACGGAAGGTAAAAAAGAAGTAGCGCTGCCCCTAATCTGCGACGGTGCATGTCTACACTAATTAAAATGCACGGGTCGAGAAATCCCAATACACTTTTGATGTTGCTGTTTGACGCCATCAGGTCACGTTGGTGAGTCGAGACTTATTCCATAGCAAGCCGAGACAAGTCACCCAATCTGATACGAGGGCTAACTTAATGCAGGCAACTGGAACCAAAGAAAAAGAGAGAAGAAAGCACTATCGTTTCAGAGTTGACGGCAGCGTATATTTGGAAAGGCCTCTTACCAAAGTTAGATGCCTGGGGTGACCAAAACGTTCTTTCCACATTGTGGCGCGGTCACTTACGGAACTGCTTGAATTTTTGTGATTGTTGTGCTCGGCCGAAGACAATATATGGCAAGGCGACATAGAACGACTTCAAGCATGGTAAAGTAGTCTCGCTTTGGTTGCTGTGGTTTTGAAGATCTATCAACATTTACAAAAGAAAAGTTTGCGTAGTGATACCTGGCTTTAAATAAGAATAATTTCGTCGTGCGCACGTGTACATCATCTATTAATTGATTGACATTGTGGTCATCACCACCTCATCGCAGAGTTAGCAATGACGAAGGGTCTGGTGCTTTATTTCAGTGTAAAACGTTTTTGTTTCTTCTTTGTGAAGGCAAGCCTGACTTCATTTTTATCGTACGTCGGAAACAAATTCTTCCGTTAAGATCGAAGTTCAAAACGTTGGTTTGTTGAAGGTATTGAAAATCACGACTACTCTCCAAATGAACTATCAGCAATCGCTCTGGCGCCCTAGTGGTCAACGCCCACCCTGCAAGGCTGCACACAGCTCGCAATTACTCATTTCATTTGGCAAGGTAGCCTTTGCCACTTCATTTGGACCGACTTGACCTTGAACTCTGCCACATCCAAACACGACATCGTCATCACGGTCTACGGCGAAGGGGATGCAGACTCAAAGGGCAAATGTCTGAGGTGGCTTTCAGGGGCGTTGAGCTGAGAATGCGACACGGTTTGCCGGAGTACGTTAAGAGACTCAACCAACCTTTTATCCCCGCAGTGGCAATGTGCACGGTCTTTGATCTGCCCACTGATCCGCCGCACGCATTGACCCTGATAGTAAAGGGTTTTTCCCAGAGCCAAATCACTTCTCTAGTTGCAGCTCTACTGCGACCCTTTGCAGCGTTGTCCAATGGTTATTCTCAACACGCAGTATTTGTCAGTGATTTTATTAACAGGGTGGATTCTATTGGACTGATTCTAGGTTCACCTTAGAGAAGTCCAAAGGGACGGTACCGGCGAAAAGACATATGGCCGCGCTCTTCTTAGGGTGTGTGGTGCAAAACTATTTTCAAGCTTACGTGATGAAGAATTATTTTTTCATAAGACAGAATGTATAGGAGAAGACACCTTTATGTGCCCAGATGGCGTTTCGACAGGAAGAAAAGGGTAAGGTGATGCTTTCACGTGACTACGTTTGGGAAACGCGATGCGAGTTATTTGTCCGTTACTGATTGTTGGCCGTAGTGTTCCTGTTTTGTTGCTTTTTTGATCATTAGGGATAAACTCACGAACTAGGTTCCAAGTTCGCACTGATATCTAGAATAGACCTCGTTTAATTCAATGTGATATTCAGTCATTTAAATGTTTTCAAATTTTAGACTTTGAAAAACTGATATTCTGTCGCAGCCTTTTGTGTGTGCTCTAATTGGCCTTATATTTTCTAGCAAATGAATCTATACTTTCTTGCAGTATTACATCACGAATAAATGAAAAAAATTCAGAGGAAGGTTATAAAGCAATGAAATAATTAAATCAACAACATCTTGAAAAATTGAGCCATTTTCCTTCAAAGTTTACACGCTTCACGATGTATGGAGAAAAAATGAACACAGCACAAGGATTTTCTTGAAAGAACACACTTCTTCGTTGTCATTTTCTGACTGGAGTTTATCTTCCTTGCAGGATACAGGCATCACGCCGCTCATGCAGGCAATCAAGGATAACAAACTGGTGGTGGTAGAGCGACTGTTGGAGGCTGGAGCAGACGTCGAGGAACCATGCAATGTGAGTACACGTATGCCCTCACAAAGCACTAACTGTCGACTTGTTCTTGTCCTACTGGTGATGATACTGTCAGCTCCACTATCTGCTCCTGTTTCTCTTCTCTCACGACCATCTCCTCCAGTATCTGCTAAAAAAATTTTCTATTTATATATCTGCTGTTTTTGCTCTTCCTCCTGTTTTCTGTACCAACATATTTTCCTCCTAGAGCTCGTGTTCCTGTTC
>JAWQFJ010029770.1:17500-25000 GCA_034096865.1 Theodoxus fluviatilis | reverse complement strand
TACAATGAAGACAACTTTGGGAGACGTTGATGCCCGTAGCTCGATATTCGGATATCAAATGGTGACGGTGCACTTTCAGTCTGGTTCTGTGCATCTGACATAGTAACTAAACGTCTCGCTTCGTTAGCAGCAACAGCGAGTGTCTATTTACTGCCTTGGTGATTACTCAGATGGCACGAGCAAACACGAGTCGATAAGTGCCCCGCATGTCAGAGCGGGACGGACCCACAGTGCTTACTCTGTTGCTGTTTTGACGATTTTATTGCGAGCGGTACATTTATTGATTTCCTAATTGGAGATCCCTGTACCCAGGGGAGACCACCCCTACTTCCGATCCGCTCTAGATCAGTGGCGCTGGTGGTTGCAGTGTTGCCTGGGAGACAACCAATATGGCGTAGTGTAGTTGTGCCTTCGCTTTGCCCAGAGGCGTGTTCAGAAGGCGACGAGTACTCAGTGAGTTCGCGCGAGCTGAGCAGCGCTTGCGCCGTGAAACGGCTTGTTCAGGACGCGTAGCACTGCAAAGCGCTGCACGTGATTCGGCGCTTTGCAGCGCTGCGCCTCCTGAACAAGCCGCTGTTCAGGAGGGAAGCTTGGCGAGTGCACGCGTACAGACCGCGATCCTCGCCCTTCTGAACACGCCTCAGATCCCATGCCAACTATATCCGTGCTTAGAGGGCTGATGCGCAGAGAGTTTGTTGTTTATTTTCCCAGGCACAAGCTATTTATGGCACACAGTCCCAAGCTTTTGCCAATGAAACAAAGGGAAGACGGAACGGAATAAGCATATTTTAAAAACAATTCGCTAGCTTATAAAGAAAAAAAGAACGAGAACAGTAATATGGAAATTGAAAAATACCATATCGTTAATGTACTCTTAAAAATAAATATCTTAAACTTGACCAAGTACAATTAAACACCTTTGTAAATATTTAGACTGCTGGTTCTAAGTAAAGATATGAGATGGGTTTAAATATTTACAAATTTTACCATCCCGCATGCACAAATGCAAGCAGAATAGCACACCAATGCAAGGGCGCGCGAAGACACTCTACTCACACAAACTTCTTACACACACTCACACACATACACACACACACACACACACACACACATACACACACATACACACACATACACACACACACTGTTTACAGTTTAAGAACTTACATTATTATGCTGCATGTAGTTACATCGTTCACTCTCTCTCTCTCTCTCTCTCTCTCTCTCTCTCTCTCTCTCTCTCTGTCTCTCTCTCTCTCTCTCTCACTCGGCCTCTCAATAAATTAATTCGTTCTCTCTCTCTCTCTCAATCTCTCTCTCTCTCTCTCTCTCAATCTCTCTCTCTTTCTAGACGTGCACACAGAAACTGTATATGTATCATTACCTGTAAGGTAGAATCAGTTTGCCTAATGTAACTTCACAGGGTTGGATGGGGAATTTCAATTCTACCACAGCTTAGGAAAATGTTACACATAAACGACGTGACACTATATCATTGAAAACTCATTCAGAGAACTGAGATACGACGCTGTTTCTGTTCATTTCTCCCACAATGGGTCAAGGGCAAATGTAGACCCACTGCATCTCCAAACTCCATGGGTCAAGGGCAAATGTAGACCCACTGCATCTCCAAACTCCATGGGTCAAGGGCAAATGTAGACACTGCATCTCCAAACTCCATGGGTCAAGGGCAAATGTAGACCCACTGCATCTCCAAACTCCATTCAGAAAAGGCTAAAAACGAAGGGAATCAAGACGTGAACTGTTCTTATTCTAAGAAACTCCGGAGATTTTTTGCAATCAAGGACTACATTGCCTACACAGGTTGATAGATTGTGAAACCCCATTCATTCATTCACTCGTTTGTTCGTTTGTTTGTTCGTTCATTCATTCGTATTTCTTTTCATTCCTATGCATAGCCTGCAGGTCAACTGCCACTGCACATTGCCTGCATGCGTGTGCCAGGGGATATCGCAGTGGTCAATGTGCTGAACAAGGCCGCAGATTTTGACACCAAAATGGTGGTGGACGAGGTATGTACACTGCACTACCTCCTTCACTCTCCGTTCCTGGCTTTCCTTAATTTCATAATGTCTTAAGTCCCATCGTAACTGTTTCGAATATATTTCTCACTACATGAATCCCGTCGTGTTTGTCTTAAATATAATCCGGACTGTCTTGAATGTCTTCATCTCTTGAATTTCCTGACTGCCTTGAGTACCGTCCTGTCTGCCTTGAGTCCCGTTCTGGCTGCCTTGAGTCCCGTCCTGACTGTCTTAAGTCCCGTCCTGACTGTCTTGAGTCCCGTCCTGTCTGTCTTGAGTCCCGTCCTGACTGCCTTGAGTCCCGTCCTGACTGTCTTGAGTCCCATCCTGACTGTCTTGAGTCCCGTCCTGACTGCCTTGAGTCCCGTCCTGACTGCCTTGAGTCCCGTCCTGACTGCCTTGAGTCCCGTCCTGTCTGCCTTGAGTCCCGTCCTGTCTGCCTTGAGTCCCGTCCTGACTGTCTTGAGTCCCGTCCTGACTGTCTTGAGTCCCGTCCTGACTGTCTTGAGTCCCGTCCTGACCGCCTTGAATACCGTCCTGACTGCCTTGACTGCCGTCCTGACTGCCTTGACTACCGTCCTGACTGCCTTGAGTACCGTCCTGCCTTGAGTTCCGTCCTGACTGCCTTGACTACCATTCTGGCTGCCTTGACTACCATCCTGACTGCCTTGAATACCGTCCTGACTGCCTTGACTACCATTCTGACTGCCTTGACTACCATCCTGACTGCCTTGACTACCATTCTGACTGCCTTGACTACCATCCTGACCGCCTTGACAACCATCTTTACCGCCTTGACTACCATCCTGACCGCCTTGACAACCATCCTGACTACCTTGACTACCATCCTGACCGCCTTGACAACCATCCTGACTGCCGTGAGTCACGTCCTGACTGCTTTGACTACCATCCTGACCGCCTTGACAACCATCCTGACTGCCTTTACTACCATCCTGACCGCCTTGACAACCATCCTGACTGCCGTGAGTCCCGTCCTGACGGCCTTAACTACCGTCCTGACCACCTTGACTTAGACTACCATCTTGACCGCCTTGAGTCTCGTCCTGACTGTCTTGACTACCGTCCAGGCTGCCTTGACTACCATCCTGACTGCCTTAAATACCGTTCTGACTGCCTTGACTGCCATCCTGACTGCCTTGACTACCATCCTGACTGCCTTAAATACCGTTCTGACTGCCTTGACTACCATCCTGACTGCCTTAAATACCGTTCTGACTGCCTTGACTACCGTCCTGACTGCGTTGAGTCCCGTCCTCACTGTCTTGAGTACTGTCCTGACTGCCTTGACTACCGTCCTGACTGCCTTGACTACCATCCTGACTGCCTTGACTACCATCTTGACTGCCTTGACTACCGTCCTGACTGCCTTGACTACTGTCCTGACTGCCTTGACTACCATCCTGAATGCCTTGACTACATCTTGACTGTCTTGACTACCGTCCTGACTGCCTTGTGTCCCATCCTGACTGCCTTGACTACCGTCCTGACTGCCTTGACTACCGTCCTGACTGCCTTGACTACCATCCTGACCGCCTTGACTATCGTCCTGACTGCCTTGAGTCCCGTCCTGACTGCCTTGACTACCGTCCTGACTGCCTTAAGTCCCGTCCTGACCGCCTTGACTACTGTCCTGACTGCCTTGACTACCGTCTTGACTGTCTTGTGTCCCGTCCTGACTGCCTTGACTACCGTCCTGACTGCCTTGACTACCGTCCTGACTGCCTTGAGTCCCGTCCTGACTGCCTTGACTACCGTCCTGACTGCCTTGACTACCGTCCTGACTGCCTTGACTACCGTCCTGACTGCTTGACTACCGTCCTGACTGCCTTGACTACCGTCCTGACTGCCTTGACTACCGTCCTGACTGCCTTGACTACCGTCCTGACTGCCTTGACTACCGTCCTGACTGCCTTGACTACCGTCCTGACTGCCTTGACTACCGTCCTGACTGCCTTGACTACCGTCCTGACTGTCTTGTGTCCCGTCCGGACAGTATTGAGTCCCGTCCTGACTGCCTTGACTACCGTCCTGACTGTCTTGACTACTGTCCTGACTGCCTTGTGTCCCGTCCTGACTGCCTTGAGTCCCGTCCTGACCGCCTTGACTACCGTCCTGACTGCCTTGACTACCGTCCTAACTGCCTTGACTACCGTCCTGACTGCCTTGACTACCGTCCTGACTGCCTTGACTACCGTCCTGACTGCCTTGACTACCGTCCTGACTGCCTTGAATCCCGTCATGACTGCCTTGACTACCGTCCTAACTGCCTTGACTACCATCCTGACTGCCTTGACTACCGTCATGACTGCCTTGACTACCGTCCTAACTGCCTTGAGTCCCGTCCTGACTGCCTTGAGTCCCGTCATGGCTGCCTTGACTACCTTTCTGACCGCCTTGACTACCGTCCTGACTGCCTTGACTACCGTTCTGACTGCCTTGAGTCCCGTCCTGACTGCCTTGACTACCTTTCTGACTGCCTTGACTACCGTCCTAACTGCTTTGACTACCGTCCTGACTGCCTTGAGTCCCGTCCTGACTGCCTTGACTACCGCCCTGACTGCCTTGACTACCGTCCTGACTGCCTTGACTACCGTCCTGACTGCCTTGAGTCCCGTCCTGACTGCCGAGTCCCGTCCTGACTGCCTTGACTACCGTCCTAACTGCCTTGAGTCCCGTCCTGACAGCGTTGAGTCCCGTCCTGACTGACGAGTCCCGTCCTAACTGCCTTGACTACCGTCCTGACTGCCTTGACTACTGTCCTGACTGCCTTGTGTCCCGTCCTGACTGCCTTGACTACCGTCCTAACTGCCTTGAGTCCCGTCCTGACAGCCTTGACTACCGTCCTGACAGCCTTGACTACCGTCCTGACTGCCCTGACTACCGTCCTGACTGCCTTGACTACTGTACTGACTGCCTTGACTACTGTCCTGACTGCCTTGAGTCCTGCCCTAACTGCCTTGAGTCCCGTCCTGACAGCCTTGACTACCGTCCTGACTGCCCTGACTACCGTCCTGACTGCCTTGAATACTGTTCTGACTGCCTTGACTACCGTCCTGACTGCCCTGACTACCGTCCTGACTGCCTTGACTACTGTCCTGACTGCCTTGAGTCCTGTCCTGACTGCCTTGAATCATGTCCTGACTGTCTTGACTTCCATTTTGACTGCCTTGACTACCGTCCTGACTGCCTTGAGTGCCGTCCTGACTGCCTTGAATCATGTCCTGACTGTCTTGACTACCATTGTGACTGCCTTGACTGCCGTCCTGACTGCCTTGAGTGCCGTTCTGACTGCCTTGAATCATGTCCTGACTGTCTTGACTACCATTGTGACTGCCTTGACTGCCGTCCTGACTGCCTTGAGTGCCGTCCTGACTGCTTTGAATCATGTCCTGACTGTCTTGACTACCGTTCTGACTGCCTTGAATCCAATCCTGACTGTCTTAAATACCATCCTGACTGCATTGTGTCCGGTCATGACTGCCTTGAATCATGTCCTGACTGTCTTGACTACCAATTTGACTGCCTTGACTACTGTTCTGACTGCCTTGACTACCGTCCTGACTGCCTTGAGTCCCGTCCTGACTGCCTTGACTACCGTCCTGACTGCCTTGACTACCGTCCTGACTGCCTTGTCCCGTCCTGACTGCCTTGAGTCCCGTCCTGACTGCCTTGACTGCCGTCCTGACTGCCTTGACTACCGACCTGACTGCCTTGACTACCGTCCTGACTGCCTTGAGTCCCGTCCTGACTGCCTTGACTGCCGTCCTGACTGCCTTGACTACCGACCTGACTGCCTTGACTACCGTCTTGACTGTCTTGTGTCCCTCCGGACAGTCTTGTGTCCCGTCCTGACTGCCTTGACTACCGTCCTGACTGCCTTGACTACTGTCTTGGCTGCCTTGTCCCGTCCAGACTGCCTTGACTACCGTCCTGACTGCCTTGACTACCATCCTGACCGCCTTGACTACCGTCCTGACTGCCTTGATTACCGTCCTGACTGCCTTGTCCCGTCCTGACCACCTTGACTACCGTCCTGACTGCCTTGACTACCATCCTGACCGCCTTGACTACCTTTCTGACTGCCTTGAGTACCATCCTGACCGCCTTGACTACCGTCCTGACTGCCTTGTTCCGTCCTGACTGCCTTGACTACCGTCCAGGCTGCCTTGACTACCATCCTGACCGCCTTGACTACCGTCCTGACTGCCTTGACTACCGTCCTGACTGCCTTGTCCCGTCCTGGCTGCCTTGGGTCCCGTCCTGACTGCCTTGAGTCCCGTCCTGACTGCCTTGAGTACCGTCCTGACTGCCTTGACTACCGTCCTGACTGCCTTGACTACCGTCCTGACTGCCTTGAGTCCCGTCCTGACTGCCTTGACTACCGTCCTGACTGCCTTGACTACCGTCCTGACTGCCTTGAGTCCCGTCCTGAGTCCCGTCCTGAGTCCCATTCTGACTGCCTTGACTACCGTCCTGACTGCCTTGACTACCGTCCTGACTGCCTTGACTACCGTCCTGACTGCCTTGACTACCGTCCTGACTATCTGTATATTTCTGCCCCCTGAGTCTTTTCGCACTTGTTTTTGATTCATTGTTACTATAAATACCCGGGTTTGGCCTTAAATAGTCTTTAAATACTGATAGGTTTTGACGATTTATCCTATTCATCCGTCAGTGAGTCAGTGATTCCGTGAGTTAGTCAGTGAGTCAGTGAGTCGATGAGCCAGTCAGTGTCAGTCATCAGTCAATCAGTCAGTCATTTAGTCAGTCAGTCAGTCAGTCAGTCAGTCAATCAGTCAGTCAGTGAGTCAGTCAGTCAATCATTCAGCGTGAGATTAGCGAGAAAACAAGTCTGCACGAACTGCTCGATAGTATTGTGTCGATGGCATACAGTGCCCATTGACTGTGATTCGCAGACATTCCATAACTGATTTCCAGTTCTGTTCAGCTTGTAGTTATGTGAATTCCTCGCGTTCATTTCTTCATATCGTAATAGGGCATTGACATTGAAATGTTTCGTTCTCTCTCTCTCTCTCTCTCTCTCTCTCTCTCTCTCTCTCTCTCTCTCTCTCTCGCTCTATGGCAGTGCACTTGAACAAGATTAAATCACTGTACAGACGAGCTGCCAAGGTTACCATTTCCGACTCAACATTGTCTACGGATGAAAAGATAAAAAATCTTGGCTTACTACCCTTCCAAAAACACCTCGTCCTCAATAAATGCATCCTTATGCACAAAATTGCTCATTCACAAGCACCAAAGTATCTTACTGATCTCTTCATTCGTCCCCAAACAAGCCATTCACTATCTCGCAACACTTTCATTCTACCACAACCTAGAATAGACATTTTCAAAGGCAGTATTACATATTCAGGTGTTATGATATGGAATACACTTCCATTGCACCTTAGGAACAATACTTCCTTGACGTCTT
>JAWQFJ010029770.1:5000-12500 GCA_034096865.1 Theodoxus fluviatilis | reverse complement strand
AAAAACCAAGATATGGCATAAATTATTGTATCACGTGTGTGGCTTGACTGATGTGGTTAGAAATGTAATGTTTGACAAATTCAAACTTTCGAATGCTGGAGGATCGAAATTAGTGCATTGAATGCGAAGTTACCAATAAATCTTATGTGAATAGACTCCAGTACATTCCGAAATAAATCAACAATGAAAAGAAAACCATCCCTTTCAAACGCCATGTTGCTTTCTTTGTTGCCAGGACAACGGAGATGGCATCATCCACGTCGCCGCCCGACGACGTGACTTGGACATGATGAAGTTGATGGTGGAAGTCCAGGCTCCCATTGACCTGCAAAACGTGAGTGGATGAAAGTATTTCACCACCATCGTCTCCACCACAACCGCTACAATTCCCACCATTTCCACCATCATTACCGTCACCATCCGCACCGCTACGAACTACCACTACCATCATCACCACCACCCCTACCATCATCACCACCGCCACAACCTCTTTCACCACCGCCACCACCATCACCGCCACCGCCACCGCCACCGCCACCGCCACTACCACCATCACCACCACCACCACCACCGCCACCGCCACATCCACCACCATCGCCGACACCACCACCATCATCACCAACTCCACCACCACCACCACCACCACCACCACCACCACCACCATCACAACTACCAGCACTAAATCCAGCAACACCAGCACTACCACCACCACCACCACCACCACCACCACCACCACTACCACCAATATCAAAATCACCACCACCACCGCTACCACCACCACCACCACCACCACCACCAGCAATACCACAATCACCACCACCACCACCACCACCAGCAATACCACAATCACCACCACCATCATCACCACCACTATCACCACCACCACCACCACTACCACCACTACCATCGCCGCCACCACAACCTTCACCACCACCACCACCATCACAACCACCACCACCACTTTAACCACCATCAGCTTAACCATCACCACCGCCTTAACCACCACCACCACCAACCACCACCACCACCTTACCCACCACCACCAGCACCATCACCACCACCACCATCATCAACATCACTGCTACCCCCACCTCTACTACCATTACCGTCACCATCACGACCACCACCACTACCACCTCCACTGCAATCACTACAACCACCACCACCAACACCACCACTACAACAATCGTCACCCCAATTACCACCACCACCACCATCGCCGGCCCCGCCGCCACCACCACCACCACTACCACCACCAACACCACTACCGACTCCCCCCCCCCCCCCCCCCCTCAACACTTCTACCATTACCTCGATCACTAAGCTTTACATCTTTGCAATAGAAAAAAATAACCAGTACGAAACTATCCCTGTCAATGTTCTTCAACTTTCCCTTGCTGGCCCCTGGCAACAGGATTTTAGCAATACATTCCTCTCCTCTTGGTAGGCGCACTTGTACCTTCTCCTGACGTGAGCATCTTGTTGTGTCAAAGATCAAAGCTCTGCAAACCCGACACCGATAACTGCCGACACAAAGCCTCTCGTTGCGTTGAAGTGTGAAAGCTCTGTACAGAAAACACTGGTGACTGCTGACACAAAGCCTCTCGTTGCGTTGAAGTGTGAAAGCTCTGTACAGAAAACACTGGTGACTGCTGACACAAAGCCTCTCGTTGCGTTGAAGTGTGAAAGCTCTGTACAGAAAACACTGGTGACTGCTGACACAATGCCTCTCGTTGCGTTGAAGTGTGAAAGCTCTGTACAGAAAACACTGGTGACTGCCGACACAATGCCTCTCGTTGCGTTGAAGTGTGAAAGCTCTGTACAGAAAACACTGGTGACTGCTGACACAATGCCTCTCGTTGCGTTGAAGTGTGAAAGCTCTGTACAGAAAACACTGGTGACTGCTGACACAAAGCCTCTCGTTGCGTTGAAGTGTGAAAGCTCTGTACAGAAAACACTGGTGACTGCTGACACAAAGCCTCTCGTTGCGTTGAAGTGTGAAAGCTCTGTACAGAAAACACTGGTGACTGCTGACACAATGCCTCTCGTTGCGTTGAAGTGTGAAAGCTCTGTACAGAAAACACTGGTGACTGCTTACAGAAAGACGGTCACGCTGCTCTACATCTAGCCGCTTGGAACGGAGATGACGCCATGGTGCGCTATCTTCATAGCAACAAGGCCAACCATCAGCTCGTTGACAAGGTACAGTGTGTGTGTGCGTGTGTGTGTGTGTGTGCGTGTCTGCGCGCGCGCGCGTGTATGTGTAACGAGCAGACAGACAGACAGACAGACAGACAGACAGACAGACAGACAGACAGACAGACAGACAGACGCACGAAGAGACAGACAGACAGACACACAGACAGAGACAGACAGACAGACGGACGGACGGACGGACGGACGGACGGACGGACGAACCAGACCAGACCGGACCAGACCAGACCAGACCAGACCAGACCAGACCAGTACAGACCAGACCAGTACAGACCAGTACAGACAGACAGACAGACAGACACACAGACACACCGACAGACACACAGATAGACGGACAGACAGACAGACAGATATAGACAGACAGACAGACAGACAGACAGACAGACAGACAGACAGACAGACAGACAGACAGACAGACAGACAGACAGACAGACAGACAGACGGACAGGCAGGCAGACATACAGACAGACAGACAGACAGACAGACAGACAGACACAGACAGAAGAAGAGAGGGAGAAAGGGAGAAAGAGAAAGAGCTACAGATACATTTTCCTTCAAAAAGCCTTTGTGCTGTGTATGAGAGAGAATACGCGTGTGCACCTTTGGTGACGCGCTTCATGTGTTCCATTTTGGCCTCTGTATTCTTCTTCTCCTCCATGTCTGCTAATCCCCCTGTGGGTTGGGGTGAGAACACACCCACCGCGTCTCTCTACGCAATTCGTAAGAGGCCAATTAAATAATAAATAGGGACACCTTGACTTGATTTGCGTTCACTCTAAACTATTTCAGTGATGTTTGTGCTTTATGGCCTTACATAGCCTACAAAACTAATAGGCCATAAAACTCCATGCACTCTTCTTTCCATCCTCCATGCATGCTAAAGCATAAACTGGATGTGCATGTCTTCAAGTGAGTTTGCCTGCTTATCCCTCTTTCTTTTCTCTCCTTCTCTGGCTCTGTCTCTTTCTGTCTTTGTCTGCCTGTCCGTCCGTCCGTCTGTCCGTCCGTCCGTCAGTTGTCTGTCTGTCTGTCTGTCTGTCTGTCTGTCTGTCTGTCTGTCTGTCTGTCTGTCTGTCTGTCTATCTGTCTGCCTCTCTCGTTCTCTCTCTCTCTCTCTCTCTCTCTCTCACACACACACACACACACACACACACACACACACACACACACACTTCTCCTTTCTTCTCCATCGTTGAATATAACCAGTGGAATTGCATGTCTCCAGTTTGACAGAGCACCGCTACACATTGCTGCGGAGAGAGGACACGCGGCGGTAGCGGACTTGCTGATGGAGAAGTTCAAGGCCACGGTCAATTCCCGTACCAAGGACGGCAGCACTCTCATGCACATCGCCTCGCAGTTCGGGCATCCTGACGCTGCTTTGGCCTTCCTCAAGAAGGGCGTGCCTCTTCGCATGCCTGACAAGGTGGGCATGTAGTCTGAACTGCAACAACCTCGACAACGTGAACGGCAATGTCAAAGACAACGATGGTGATGACGAAGAAGAGGGTGACGACAATATTCAACAGAGCTCGATTGTTGCAGTATGAACAGCAACAGCCAACAGCAAAGTATACGATGATTACCGCGACAAAGGCGACGAAAATGATAAACATGATGACGTGCGTGCTAATATTGTGTTCGTTGAAGACATTCTCGATTGATACGCTGATGGAAAAGCGTGATTCGTTCATCATCCTGTCAAATGCATGCAAATACCACAACTTTTGACTTGATCGAGGTGTTTGATTATTAATTAGGAATGCAATAACATGTTGTGTTGATGAGATCATCCAAAGCGTATAAAACGCAGAACCGTTCTCCCACCGGTTGAAGTTGAAGTGTTGCGCATATACCATGTGTGGCGTGGTTGCTTGCTCTCCGAGATTTGAGAACATAGATTAGAAATGAGTGATCTGTACAGCAACGTCAGCTTTTATCGACGTATGTTGAAGCGTTTTGAACTGCATTCGTGTGTGTGTGTGTGTGTGTGTGTGTGTGTGTGTGTGTGTGTGTGTGAGAGAGAGAGAGAGAGAGAGAGAGAGAGAGAGAGAGAGAGAGAGAGAGAGAGAGAGAGAGAGAGACAGAGAGAGAGAGAGGTGTTAAATTTTATCGTCCTGCTTTAGAACAAAGGTGACCAGAGGAGTGTCTTGTGCCATCTGTAAATGAGAAAACTGCAGATGTCCATAAATGGACATGACAACGAAAACCTTCACTCTGTCTCCCCTCTCCACAGAACGGTGCCATCTGTCTGCACGCGGCTGCCATGAAGGGTCACGTGGCCGTCGTCAAGGCGCTGCTGCAGAAAGGAGCCCCAGTGGACGCCATGACCAAGGTCAGCGGTTAACTCATCTGACCTCCTTTCGTCTTCACTCCACCTTACTTGGAAGAGATGTCAGGGATATACAACTCTCTTTACCGAATTATTACTTCCGCCATGAAGGGTGTGTTTCTTGGTGGGTTGGTTTGTTGGTTCACTACGGATTTTGACGAAATTTGGTGAAAGGTCAGGGTTTACCCAAGAAACAATCCTGCACATCTTGGAGGTTGTCTGTTTTCTCGTTTTGGAATTACAACCATAAAGATAAATTTATCGCGTAGGCCGTAAGCCAGCGCAATGCCGAAGCCACGTCGGCGTATGCGTTCCACACTCTGAGACCGCTATCAGGCGCTAAAATTAACTAGACTTCGTAGCGTACGGCCTCGCTTGCAGAACATGCTGTCTGAATAAACAGGCCATGGAAGACCAGCCGTCTATTCAACAGCTGTAAAGTGTTATAAAGTAATGTTCATTCGTTAAGCGGAACATCGTCTTAAATTATACAGGCGTACCTCCATGAACCACAAGCAGCGCTAAACGCGTCATGTTGCATCAGGCACGGTAAGCAGAACACACTGCCTGAATTATACCCTGTTGTGTTGTGGCTTTCTCCCCGGAGATTTGCACTCACTGATTGTTCTCTGGTTCGTACTGTAATACCACCAGCTTCCTCCCGGTTTTGTCGAATGGCCTTTTGAGACCCACTACCTTACTGGGACTCAAAATGTCCCCTTCACGACTTCTCTCCACTTGGTTTACTCCCTCTGCTGCACTGCTGACTTCCCTGGTGTCACGCTCCTTTGTCTAATTCTGTAATCATGACAAACATTGTAGCCGAGCGGTTAACGCGCTTGACCTGCAGTCACTGGCGGTTCGTGGGTGCAGCGTTAGAAGCTAGGCGGATCCTTACATTGCATTTCTTCACAGTGGAGGAAAAAAGTATCTGCGAGGGCGGAGCTGGACATTTGTGAAAACTGTCTTTGGCTCCTTCATCCGCAGCCTGGCTGCAGGCTCTCGGGGATTTGAGATGGTGTTGGAGTAATATAAAGGGCAGTCTGAAGACCAAAGGCCAAAAGAGTGCGGCTAGAGCACCCATCAATGAGTGGAGAGTCGCAATATAAAAAAGAGCGCCTTTACGCTTTGTCACTGCATTGCTGACTTCTTTAGTGTCGCGGTTCTTTTCTATTTCTGTAATGATGACAGCCACTGTTGCAGTACAGCTTTCGTTGCTGTTGCAGCACAAACTGACGGCACTGCATCTGGCCGTGGAGAACCGGATGCCAGACGTCGTGATGACCCTACTGGGCTTTGGAGCGGAAGTTGACCTCAAGGGAGGCGTTGTGAGTTTCCTCCCTTTGTGTTGTGGAAACCTTTATGTGGATTGAATGGTGGCAAGGTGAATGTTTTCTCTGGTGTTTTGTGGGAACTGGATGAATAGACGGATGGAAGAATGGGTGGGTTGGTGGGTGAAAGGATGGGTGGATGAACCGAAACGTGAATGAATGGATGATTAGTGAATGGGTGAAAGATCAAATCACTCACAGGCAGACTCACTGTTGATTATCTATATATGTAACAGTTATGGTTTGCTGGAATGTCAACACATACATCTTTGAAACCAATGTGTGATCAAAGATATTTTTCTTACAAGATTGCTTAGATGAGAATTTTGAAGTGAAAACAGACGCGAATGAAAGGAATACATGTAGTAATGTGGACCTGGGCATGAATACCCATGCTGGAGAGAGAGAAAAAAGAAGAAAAGGAGAAACAAAAGACTGGATATTCTTCTCTTTGTATGCACATAGACACTCCATCTAGACATAGATATAGCCGGAGACTCGGGCCACCTTTGATTACGTGAGATCACGGTTTTGCCTCGGGAGAACACTCCGTTCCTCTCAGGGACTGGAGCAACTGTGGTGATGTAGAGGTGCAGTGAGGAGTGAAGTAGGCAGTCTTGCTACTGTGCTACCCTTTCTTCTGCAGGCTGGAGAGACGCCATTGCACATGGCGGCCAGGACGAGACACGGCGAGAAGTGTGCCGAGATGTTGCTCAAGTGTGGCGCGGGAGTGAACGTCCAAAGGGAGGTGTGTAACCATGGCACAACAAACACGGCAAATATCCATTTACTCCGTCTACCACTTCACCGCAGGTCTTGAGCGGATTTTCAAACAAAACATTCAACATACTTGAGGATGGGGTTTCCTCCTTTTCTTTCATATAATTTCCCCCTCCCCCCCCCCCCTCCCCCGGCGACGACGAGCACTTTTGTTTCCGAGAAGAAAAATGGAAAAGTGGAAAAAGAAGCAGCAACAGCAGCAGCAACAGCAGCAGCAACAACAGCCACTACAGCACTAGCAAAATCAACTATAATTATATATTTATTGATATCGTTTAATAAAATTACTTTCATCAGGAAAATTTCACAACCACCCCACATGCCCACCCCCGCCCTCTCCCTCATCACAGTGACCCGATGCATTTACCAGGATGTAGTCAGTGTGGGGAGAGGTAATGCACCTTGCTTTAGGATCCCTCTTGCCGCGCGTTATATAAGGCGAGCTCCCGTGTCGCTCTGACCTACTTCCCATTACCTGTAATGCTGAATACGACAGAGAGCCCCGTGTCGCTCTGACCTACTTCCCATTACCTGTAATGCTGAATGCGGCAGAGAGCCCCGTGTAGCTCTGACCTACTTCCCATTACCTGTAATGCTGAATGCGGCAGAGAGCCCCATGTCACTCTGATCTACTTCCCATTACCTGTAATGCTGAATGCGGCAGAGAGCCCCGTGTCGCTCTGACCTACTTCCCATTACCTGTAATGCTGAATGCGGCAGAGAGCCCCGTGTCGCTCTGACCTACTTCCCATTACCTGTAACGCTGAATGCGGCAGAGAGCCCCGTGTCGCTCTGACCTACTTCCCATTACCTGTAATGCTGAATGCGGCAGAGAGCCCCGGG
>JAWQFJ010029767.1:0-5000 GCA_034096865.1 Theodoxus fluviatilis | reverse complement strand
CAGTCAGATAACCGAACAGACAGGATACAATAGGCACTGAAATTTTCCACCAAGAAGTATATATATATATAGATGAGCAAAGAGATAGTGTTGAATGGTACTGAAGACACTTGAAAAGTCAATGAATATCAGTCCGATAGAAGTTGCCGGATTCTCTAAATGAGAATATATATGTTGCATTTTATACAAGGTAGCATCATCTGTGCCTCTTTTTTTTCTGGACAGAAAACTAAACTGTAGGGGATCAAAGATACCTTTAACAAAACTTGTGAATCTCGTAAGGACTGCTTTTTCTTTTTTACAAACTTTTGTTATACAGGAGGTGAGAGCAACAGGCCTAAAAAAATTCATACAGGATATGACAGATTATTTTTATTTTTTTATTTTTGCACGATGTTACAACGAAAGCACATATTAAACAGAAGTCAAATAGAAAACTCTACACATAGGCCCTCACCCACCATTTCTTTCGCACTTTGACCTCCGTGTGGGGGAAACTACGTGAGGAGACGTTGATGGCAACAGCATGTCCATCTTGTTTTCCAGGACAGCCACGCCTACAGCCAAGGGGAGCTCCACCCCAAGGAAAAGCCAGGGCCAGCAAAAGACACGCAGCTGTGACCTTGACCTTCAGAACGAGACCTTGTGCTGCCTGCAGTGTGTGGGCATGGATGGTGAACTCTGACCTCCTGACCTACCCCAGATGACCTTATGTCAGCTTCGTAGCTGGGTGTAGATGCGTTTATTCTCTGGGGGTGCGGGGTGGGTATTTTCTTAACAGAGTGTGAATGTTACTGTGTTGGAGTCTAAAAGACGGTAGGTGCCACTCGATGCAGGATGCATCCTATCAGCTGGAACCCCCGGCTGCTGGCTTTTCATGGCCTGCTCCAGTAGCTCAGCCAGGGGCTGCTTGCTTTTCATGGCCTGCTCCAGTAGCTCAGCCAGGGGCTACTGGCTTTTCATGGCCTCCTCCAGTAGCTCAGCCAGGGGCTGCTGGCTTTTCATGGCCTGCTCCAGTAGCAGTATAAACAACGTCAAACTACACAGATATCACACAATACGACCCCACATACACAACCCCACCATGACAACATTGCAGACAAGAGTTTCAAAAGACTGTCCACAGCAACACCCCACAGGTCATTCATCCACACTAACTGGACGGCATCGCACCAAGGTTAAACTCGAGCACAAGGTATTGTCATAGGGATAGAAGATTGAAGCTTTTACTTCCGTGGCTATTGCGTTGTTGACGTAATGTGCACTGAGAGCTCATTGGTTGCAGCACCGTCGGCTGTGTTATAAATAGCTGTGACGTCTGTAAGTAGCGTCATTCTTCCCGAGTCTCTTTTCAGCAGCTGCATCAAGGGCGCGTTTCTTAGGCAAGAAATCTCGAGAGAATCTCGAGGGCTAGGCGTTGCCTACGTCGTCTCGCTCACAAGGAGGCCCTCGCTGTGAAGGAGAGCGGCCGAGGGAGCTTCGGAGGTCCCTCGCTGCGTCTCGCTGCAGAGGCCCGAATGAACCAAAATGGCGGAAGCCGGGCCAATTGGGTTGCCGCTGATAGACGGCAGTGCCTGTAATGTGCTTCTCACTGTCCGAGAAAGGAAAAGGTGAACGTACACGGAAGTATTTACTGTTCGAGTGTTAATTTTAAATAGTTTGAGGAGTATGTGTATAAGTTATTTCTGGACAAACACTGTCGAAATGTATTTATACACGAAGCACCGTACGTGTCCACTATGAATTATGTCCCTTGATTTGAAAAGTGCATCGAGACATAACGTTTTTGACAAAATTGTATTCAGTTGAACCCGTACGTGTTGCTTTCTTTTCGTTGAAAAAGTTTCCGTGCCGTTCAAAATGTCACCATGGTATATTCTATCAAGTAAAAAAACTGCTCTGATGTCTGTATCGTCAATTACATCGTCTATCGGCAACTTCTTCACAGACTCTCGCGCCAGGCGCAGCCATGTTCTCTCGAACATCCGCCTTGCCAATTGATGATTGGCCGTTTCGTACGGCGCGTTTGTTATGCAAGTGGCTCGCCTCGATGGCTAGTCGAGGGCGAGCGAGACGCACCTACGGCTAATGAGCGAGAAACGTAGGCAACGCCTAGCCCTCGAGATTGTCTAGAGATTCTACGCCTAACAAACACGCCCTAAGACGCTTTGCTCGCTCTCGGTTTGCCCTCGAGGAGAGTGCCTAGCGTAGGCAACGCACCCCAAGTCTTCCTTTGTCCACACCTCTACACCGAGTCCTTGGAGGCATAAGGCTTGTTCAGGAGTACAAAGCGCTGCATGAGCGCTTCATGTTGGCAATTGAGCGCTCTTTGCCTCTCCTGAACACCTGCAGATGTAGTGCAGCGCTTCACTTGTTAAAGGGGAGGTAAATCTTCTGCGCCCCATGTTGTGTTGATAGACGCTAAGAGAGTGTTTTCTTTGCCACAGACATCGTTTGTGCACGTTTAAATGTATTCTGCATGAATAAAGTCCACTAGTGTCATCCTTACTTGCCATTACTAGCGCATACAGAGCGCTTGGGGCTAATAAAGCCCGTTCCAGTCCCAAAATGATGTTTCTGAGGGATATTTTACGCTTCGACGGCCAATGCGGGATCGAAGACGCCATTTGAAAACGTCTGAATCACCTCGGATCGGTGATGCACAGCGCTGCTCAGCGCCGAGTGAATCACGCCCCAATATTGCTGTTCAGGAGTGAAACACATGCTGCGCCTCCTGAACAAGCCTTATAGTCATCATTATCACGGTGAGTATGTCGGCTCGGAGAGGGATGCACGCGGAAACACTCTGCTGAGTGACCTGCAGGTGATCTGTCTTTGCCGTCTACAACTTCCATCGTCGCTCGGAGACTTCTTAGAGACTCGCGCCACTGCCACAGGATACACAGTGCCACGGGGAGTTCTAATAAGTTTCTCAGCGACGCAGCTCTGTAAACCACAGCTATGTCTTCCTGTCAAAGCTAGCCACGGACACTACCTGAATTCAAAAGTCGACAAAACACAGCCCAAACAGCAATGCCCCTGGGGCAGTTCACCAATTCCTGCCGCAGTCGCAGGTAACAGAAAGCGAGGGACAGGCAACTGCAAGTAACATTAGAACCGGAATCTGCAACACACAACAGCCATGCAATACCGCTCGCAGATTTTGTAACAAAACATGGGACCGAAAACGTGTTTGAGCGCAGAGATCAAAATTGCACTTACTTACGTACTTGTGAAAAGCAGAAAGCTGAAGTGGCACGGTCACGTGTCAAGAGGCAGTGGGCTGGCCAAGACCATTCTGCAAGGTACCGTACCAGGTGGGAGAAGGAGAGACAGGCAGAGAAAGAGGTGGGAAGACAACATGAAAGAGTGGACAGGCTTGACCTTTGCTGACTCACAGCGAGCCACAGAGGATAGAGATCGATGGAGGAAGATTGTCCGAAAGTCATCAGTGGTGCCTCAACAACCCATCTCAGGGTTAGGAGACTGAACTGAACATAACTGAACATACTAATTTTAAAGAGACTGAAAACAAAAACAGAGCAGAAGCAACAGAGGAGAAGACAATCCGCTTGAGCCGTACGTGAAATCAGCTTTATA
This sequence comes from Theodoxus fluviatilis, assembly GCA_034096865.1. NCBI lineage: Eukaryota > Metazoa > Mollusca > Gastropoda > Cycloneritida > Neritidae > Theodoxus > Theodoxus fluviatilis. The sequence continues at coordinate 1,400 of JAWQFJ010029767.1, read as the reverse complement.
CTGCAGCTAGCTACCCAAATACAGGGCTCAAGTCGCTTTACACTTAACCCATCTGATCAATCCTTTCATGGATACTGACGACAGATTCGGAAATGGACAATGCGACCGCGCACTGTCAGTTGCGAGCACAATTTCCACTACCCGGGTTGGTATTCCAATCTCAGTCGCATCAAGGGTCAATCGCACAGGAGCAAGCAATCATTGCACTCCCACGTACCCTGTCCTACTCCTGGGTGAGGAGCATCTCGCTCAGTCAATACTCAGAGCTCCCTGTGGAGCATAGCGTATGCTAAAAATCCAAACCCTATGTACTGAATCAAATGATGCCTAAAATAAAGAGCTGTAATTTAGAGACAAACACAGAGAGAATCAACTTGATTTTCCTCCCGACTGTGCAGCCATCGATTGCGTGATTTTAGTAGATCCACTTCTTGCTGTATCCTTGGTGTGCACTCGTTCACTTCGAATTCCTTTCTTAATTTTGTAGGGTAGGGATATGCCATCCACAGCAATCCATAAGGAATTTCCTGTCTGTTTTACAGTGAACGCTGTTAGCATACACAACGTTTAATCAGTCAGTTCTTAAGTAAGGAATGGGATGCCGAGGTCGGTCGAAATATTGACTGAAAAGAAAAAAGTGTGAACAGTAACCGACAATGTATTATTTCTTGGCCAAGGTGGCCCTGAAAAGGGACGTTTACAGGCAAGCGTAATAACGATGGTGATTGTAAACGGCCCTTTTCAGGGCCACCTTGGCTCAAGAAAGAATACATTGTCGGTTACTGTTCACACTTTTTTGACTCACATGCGAAGCAAAAGTGAGTCTATGTACTCACCCTTTTCGTCCGTCCGGGCATCCGTAACAAACTTTAACGTTGGATTTTTCTCGGAGACTATTAAGTCTATCAACACCCAATTTGGCATGATGGTGTATGATGACAAGGCGTCAAAAAACATACATAGTGACTTGACCTTGCTTCAAGGTCAAGGTCGCAGGGGCCGTAAATGTTGTCTAAAAAACAGCAATTTTTCACATTTTCCCAATTTTCTCTGAAGTTTTTTGAGATTGGATACCTGACCTATATATGGTTTATAGGGCAAAGTAATCCCTATCTTTTGCTACCAGTTTGATTGACCTTGCTTCAAGGTCAAGGCCACAGGAGCTCTTTAAAGTTGGATTGTATACATATTTGAAGTGACCTTGACCCTGAACTATGAAAGATAACTCTTCCAAACTTCATAACATTGTAGTACACATGTTATACTTTCATACTAGGTCACCCGTGTCGTCCGTCCGGGCGTCCAGGCGTCCGTCCGGGCGTCCGTCCGGGCGTCCGTCCGGGCGTCCGTCCGGGCGTCCGGTCGTCCTGTAATCCGTTAAAAAAACTTTAACGTTGAAT
>JAWQFJ010029765.1:0-12500 GCA_034096865.1 Theodoxus fluviatilis | reverse complement strand
GGGCATTTTCGTGATGTGCTGTTTTGATTCTAAGGGATGCTTCACCTGTCATAGTCGATGCCAGTGATCCTGAGGAGGAAGGCAGTTCAGTAGAGGTCCCAGACTCTGCACTTTGTGAGGCACTTGGAGCAGTTGAAGTCTTGGCCGCTCTGGGAGTTGTTGTTGGCTGCGTCGTCGCTGCAAAGTGCAAAGCGGAAAGGCTCTGAAGCAACGCGAGTATTTGTCTTTACGCTCCCTTTTAAGAGAGAGAGAGAGAGAGAGAGAGAGTGTGTGTGTGTGTGTGTTTGTGTGTGTGGGAGAGTGTATGTGTGTGTGTGTGTGAGTGTATGTGTGTGTGTATGTGTGTGTGAGAGTGTATGTGTGTGTTTGTGTGATTGTGTGTGTTTGTGTGTGTTTTTGTGTATGTGTAAATGAGTGTGTGTGTGTGCGTGCGTGCGCGAGCGCACACACGAATGTGTATGTGTTTATGTGTGTGCTCGTTTGTGTGTATTCGCGAGCGCATGCGTGCCTGTATGCCTGGAAATGCTTGTGGTATACATTTTGTTGTAAAACGTTCGAAAACCAGGAAGAGAAAAGTAATACATTGCGGCAAATAAAATGACAAATTGAAATATAATATTTCCAGGAATTCCACATCTCTCTCTCTCTCTCTCTCTCTCTCTCCCTTTCTTTCTCTCTCATTTCTCTCTTCCCCTTTCTCTCTCTCTCTGTTTCTTTATCTCCCCACAATCTATATCTCTATATCTCTCTCTGTTTATTTCTCCCCCTCTCTATCTGTCCCTTTCTCTCTATCTCTCTTTCTTTATCTATGATTTTTTCTCTCGTTCTCTCTCTCACCTACACACACACACACACACACACACACACACACACACACACACACACACACACACACACACACACACACCAGAACTCTGAGGTTCAGTGATTCTCATCTCCTCAAGGTACCACCTGCAATGACTTCGGCAGGGAATCAATATTTCTGCTATGTAGCACCAGTCCTCTAGAACCAACTGCCAGAGGCACTGCACCAGGAGACAAAACTGAGGCTTTCAGAAGAGGCCTCAATGCGCCTTTCCGCAAAGCTGATCTCAGCAACCAAGGGGTCCGAGTTATTCTGGCTCCACGTAAAATCGTGAAGATGTTATGTGTGCATGCGCCACTGAGCAGTATTTGGACTGGAAGTGCGCGCTATACAAGTTTATCATACACAGTGGTTTACCATCCCTGCATTGCCTTCAACCCACGCTTTCCTACACATCATTGGAAAAAAAAACCACAGCAGTCCCTTTTTTCAAGAATAAATGTAGTTTTAAAAACCTCATTTATTGGGAAAACGAACGGATTTAGGTCACGCACACACACACTTGCGCATGCACACACACGCACACACACACACACACATATTTATGCGTATGCAATCATACGAATACGTGCCGTTATTTGGGATGATACATATTTTACCTGCTTGAGATGTCTGAACACTGGCACCAGCTGCGGTGACGACTGAAGAAGTGGGGCCTGTGGTAGAAATGAAGGTTGTGGTAGAAGTGAGGGTTGTGGTGGTAGAAGCTGTTGTGGTAGGAGTGGTGGTTGTGGTAGGAGTGGTGGTTGTGTTAGGAGTGGTGGTTGTGTTAGGAGTGGTGGTTGTGTTAGGAGTGGTGGTTGTGGTAGGAGTGGGGGTTGTGGAAGGAGTGGTGGTTGTGGTAGGAGTGGTGGTTGTGGTAGAAGAGGGGTTTGTGGTAGAAGCGGTGGTCGTGGTAGAAGGCGGGGCTGCCCCTTTACTTTGAGTTGCTCCACTGGTTGAGGACTTCGATGAAGCTGAAGCCGTACTCGTAACCAGTGCTTGTGTAGATGTTGCAGGCAGCGTTCCTTGCAACGACAGACATTCCTCTTTAGTATTGTCTATCTCCATGAGTACATACATCAATAGCTTTTGAGCACGATGATTTTATTTACTACCTTTCAAGAGCTATGGATTTCTTTTCGTTTTACGGAATATTTTCAAAAATGTATTTTCAGTAAACGAAGGAAATTATTTCTTTAAGGAAAAAATATCATTGGTTCCTTAATAAAACGAACAATACAGAATTTTTAAATTTACAATATGCGTTATATAAGTGGACGGCTAATTTATGTTTATACAACTGCATATATATAATATAAGCACTCCCTACTAAATGTAAAAAACAACTCAGTACAACAAATATGTAACATATTGATAGTCATTGGCATAACCACATGATTAATGAACTGTTAATATGTCAGTTGGCAAAGTCAAGACACGCAATCAGTCAACATTGAAATAGACTGGATTTATAATTGACACAAAATACTACATATCATATCACACAAGGACAGAGGACAGTTTGGGTACTGTTAATGCACCCAGAGTCCTTTTTTTAAACAAAAACTGGATAAAAAAATAACTTTTGAACATTGACCTCCTTACTCAATATACTCCATATTCACATTTATGTTTGCTAGATATATTCCTGTAAAATTTGCTTTCACCGCATAAAGCAAATGCCATATCCACAGTATGCCACTTTCGTCGTTTGAGGAGGACTGCAAGACATTTTCACAATCTTTATTTTCACATAAAAGCAAGAATGCTAGTTCATGAGAATGAATATGGCTAGTAAAGTACTTCCATAACATCAGAATACCAAATAATTAAAACTAGCAACATGTCTTTTTGGATGTGCTAACAGAAGCATCGGAATCAATGTCGTATACATACTGCATTTGCTTTTTTGCAAAGCACATTTGCTTCAGAATACTGACTGCGATTTCTCTTTGATTCCGTGTGCATATTGAAAACATGAGAAAGGTATCAAGTGTTGGTTCTGTTCAAAGCTATACCTGTACACATGTGTTTGCGTTCGGGTAAAGCAGTTGTATATCCACACGTTACCACAAGGTTGCCTCCATCTTGCGCTGAAGCAGAAATCAGATTCACGAAACAATTGATCCCAAAATGACAAGATAAAACAGATGTATGAGCATTAAGTGGCTCAAATTGTGCATCGTTTGTTATGCTGTTTTGTCTTTTAGAATAATTACATCAAGTTGAGCTTATCAAACAAACAAACAAAACTATACAAAAGCACATTTCTAAGCATAGTTATCATATCAGCAACGAGCAAATTTCTTGGGATGTGTCAGCTTGGAGGAAGAAAATAATATGTAAACAAAATAGTTCGATGAATTATAGTGACATGAAATAATCGGTGCTTTAAAAAGTATTTGAAAGCGTCTGTTGCAATATTTCCAGTTAATACTCTATTGCAGTGACTAGAACAAATGCAAAAACATTGTTTTCTACCTCTGACCACCGCCCATCCACTGGGGAATTTGTAGCTGCTGTCCACCATCACACTGACGTGAAAAGGCGTTGTGGCGTGGACGCGATTGTACTGGGCCTCCTTGTCACAGGACATGAAAGGTCCCCCACTCAACCCCACTCTGGAACACCTGGATGTTGTGTTTGAAGTGTAACTCCCCTTGACCAGTGTGACGTCAACCTGGCGCTGGACACAGTCGGCCGTGTCCACCTGGCAGTGCCAAGTCTGGTTGTCTTCCGTGGCGCCGGAGAAGTAGGTGACGTCATTTCCATCGTAGTGAATGGCCACGGCAGGAGCAGTGACGGTGGTGTTGACGTGGAACTGTGTGACGTGGCCAGCTGGTATAACAGACGCAAAAGAAGGTTTACCTTGATTTTCTCCCTGGAGACAAGGACACTGGGCATGGATGCCAGGATGTACTGCAGTGTCATGGCGTGGCAGCCCAAGTAATTTGGCGTTACATAGCAAGTCTCTTCTGACAGTAGTCAAGAAATGTCGAGATGGAACATCTGCACACTATCGGGGAAAAACCCGATTGAACGTAATGCTCATTTCAAATTCGACTTCTATTACGGACCTACTACAGCCAATGGATTCTCTACAAAAGTGTACTACTACTGTACCTCTGTGTCTTAATTAGACCCTACCAGCCTTTGATGCGTACTTATCTCTGCAAAACAACGGGCAGCGTGTCGCTAACATTCGCACTCAAATCAGTGTTGTTTTTGTTGTTGTCGTCATCGTATTCGTTGTTGTTGTTGTATTTGTTGTTTTCTGTAGTAGTGGTGCTGCTCGTGGAGATGTGATTAGGAAGGTGATTATGTTGGTGATGGTGGTGGTAGTGGTGGTGGTGTTAGAGGCGGGGGCGATTACGGCGGAGGTAGTGGTGGTGGTGGTGATGGTGATTGAGGTGGCGGTGGTGATGATGGCGACTACGACGGCGGCGGTGGTGGTGATGGTGGTTGCGGTGGCGGTGGTGATGATGGTGGTGGTGGTGTTGATGCTGGTGGTGATTCTGGTGGTGTTGGCGACTACAGCAGCCGTGATGGTTGTGATGGTAGTTGTGGTGGCGGTGGTGGTGGTGGTGGTGATGGTGGTGGTGATGGGGGTGGTGGTGACTACGGTAGCGACGGTGGTTATGGCGGTGACGGTGGTGGTGGTGGTGTGAGAGGTGTCGTTGGCGATTACGGCGGATGTGGTAGTGGTGATGGTGATTGTGGTGGTGGCGGTTGTGGTGGTGGTGGTGGTAGTGATTCTGGTGGTGTCGGTGACTACGGCGGCGGTGATGGTTGTGATGGTGGTGGTGGCGATGGTGGTGGTGGTGGATGTGGTGGTCGTGGTGGTGGTGGCGAATACGGTAGCGATGGTGGTGATGGTGGTGAAGGTGGTGATGGTGGTAATGGTGGTGGTGGTGGTGGCGGTGGTGATGGTGGTGGTGATGACGACTACGGTACCCATGGTGGTGGTGGTGATGATGGTGGTGGTGGTGGTGGTGGTGGTGGTGGTGGTGGTGGTGATGATGGTGGTGGTGGTGGTGGTGATGACAACTACGGTACCCATGGTGGTGGTGGTGATGATGGTGGTGGTGGTGGTGGTGTTGGTGGTGATGATGGTGGTGGTGGTGGTGGCGGTGGTGGTGGTGGTGGTGGTGGTGGTGGTGGTGGTGGTGGTGATGGTGGTGGTGATGGTGGTGGTGGTGGTGGTGGTGGTGATGGTGATGATTGTAGTGGTGGCGACTACGCAGACGGGGGTGATAGTTACCATAACGTAAACAAGAACGGTAGGAATTGTTGTGACACGGATTGCAGTAAGAGTCGATATAACGTATATTACAGCGACGTATGTCACATAAGCAGCAGCGGTATTTATGCATTCACAATATTTTTAATTAAACATTTTGGTTGTACTCCTAAACTCAGTTCGTTTTTCTAGCCTTTCAAATACACTATTGACAGTTTGTTTTTAAATAAACAGACTTGAAGGTCGCAACGTTTTCCTGCATTGGTACATTAGAATTTCTTCTCAGGAAGGCGTATTCGTATTATATTCCATCCATGATGACCCTCCTATTCAAAACTTTATATATGCACAAGCTTTGAGAAGCCGCTGATGGAACTAAACGAAACACGGAAGAAAAGGCGGGGTCTGGTTATCTAGAGGTGAAGTTTATGTCTGCAGAGACTTTGCAGCACTACCATTACGCTGTAGAGTGGATAAACACTACCTCTACATTAACGTTTTGTTGTCGTCGACGTTGTTATGGTGGTGATGGTGGAAGTGGTGGTGGTGGGTGGTGGTAGTGGTTGTGGTGGTGGTGGTGGTGGTGGGTGGGGGTGGGGGTGGTGATGGTGGTGGTGGTGGGTGGTGGTGTGTATTTTTGGTGGTGGTTGGTGGTGGTGGTGTGGTGGTGGTGGTGGTGGTGGTTGTACCTACATCAGCATTGACATCATCTTCCCTTATATTCGTTGTTTACTTTAGAACTTGCTGGCGTGTCTACTTACATTCCAAACAGACGTATTCAGCGACAGAAAACGTTGAAAGGCTTATTCCATCAGCACAGATTGTACGACCCTGGCGGACGTGAGATGTACAGTTTTGTTTATCCCAACAAGCGTTATACACGGACCAAAAATTTGGGCCTGTGTACTCTGCAAAGCAGTCATTGTTGTCAGGCTGACAGCAGCTGGAGCAGGAAGGCGCCGTGGAGCAAGCGCCGCCGGAAGGTTTGCTTCCATACAACATCCTCGTGACGAAGACTCGCTGGTCAGGACCGCACTGGAGGGACATGGGGCCTGTACAGTTGGCCATACTGAGGCAGGCACTCGCATTTTTGGCGCCTTGCCCGAGCACACCGCCTGAAAGGGTGAAACAAGTGTGAAATGCACAAGTTACAAACCTATGTTTGCAGCCGGTCGTGTGACACGTACAGCCAGCTCCTGTAACCTTACAATAAAATTGTTGATATTCAAAACGCTGGAGCTCTTCCCAGTAGACTCATACTTCGTGATCAAAATAGTGGACAGGAATAAAAGTAAGGAAAAGTGTGTAACATTTTTTCTCTCTCAAAATTGTCCTCCCTTATTGCACTGAGCCACGTCCAATGTGCCTTGTGACAGGCATGAGGCGTATTTTAGCCTCGTAGATTTTACTCACGTTCACATCTGCAGCTATGTGCAAAAAATATTATTTTAGTTACAATCAATTGAAATGAATGTGCTGCCATATGTGTATCATTTAAAGTGAAAATCCAACGTCCATTTTACCTCAAATTCGGCTGTATGCAAATTATGTTAAATTATATTCAATTAGGTAAACCATGTTGATTTTGTTAGCTAAGTTCAAGAGTTTGATCATAAATGTATGCGCATGTTAAATTCTTTTTAATTTCCAAATTTGGCCTCTGAGAGATATTAAAAAGATGTTTCTAAAAGTTGCATTACTAATGAGGAGCTTATATTTTATCAAGGTTACTCACTTTATGGTGGCTCAGGAGTCCGATGCCGGAATTGCAGCCCAAGCCACAGAGTCCGCATCTGAAGGTTCAAGTCGGTCTGGCTGCCCGCAACGGGTCTTTCTCCAGAAGCCCCCCCTGTGGGTCGGGGGTCGGAATAGCCTCACCGCATCTCCCTACGCGATTTGAGAGAGGCGAATAACTAGGGATATAGTGACTGGATTTGCGTTTCCTCTAAACTGTGCCTGTGATTTGTGGTGCTCATTGGCCTTACATAGCCGATAGGCCGTAAAACTCGCTCCATCCATCCATCCATCCATCCATCCATCCGTCCATCCTGCAGAAGCACTTGTCATCCGTCCGCTTCATCAGGGTCCTCTCGGACTGGGAGCGGCCTCTCAGCACCCTTTCCTCCAGGCGCTTGTCTGAGCAGCCGCCTTCCAGGTGTCCAAGTCGATTACCTATGGTAGTTTTATCAGCCACTCAATCCATTCCCTGAAACTTTCACAGGCGTACGCAGCATATGCAGTTTGTACAGCGTGCAATCTCTCCGAAAACGGAAAAAAGCACCACCAACTTCTTCACACACAAGAGTGTGGCTTACTTTATTGAAAGACGAAAGACTTCTTTGCAAAACTACACGACAAACATTTCCAAGTAAAACCCTTGTCGACATTTCCATTGATGGCGGAATTCTGGAGGAGTGGAATTAACCTCAATGGTATTGCCTTGCTTTGTGTCTGACAGTTTGAAGTTATTTTGTTCCGTGCTCTTCCCACGACATCATGCATGATAAGCACATACGTGTGGAGAATGATTCGCCATTGACCATGTCTGTGTGAATCACGTCAGTGAAGTGAGAGGGGCCAGGGACGAGACTGACGGCTTGAGAGGAGATAGATCGGCATGTAATGAACACTGAAGAAGACAGGACGGCAAGGAGAAAGGAAAAGTTATTTTTTGAACATCGGAGTAATTCATGATGATGTAGCAGATTAACTTTTTGCTCTGTCACTACGCGAGTAAAATTGTACCGGTGTCTCTGAAGCCAACTTTTCTCAGAAACCAGTTGCGTTCTCCAGAAGCGATCAAAAACGATCGTCTCGCCTGCGAACGGACTTAACACGCTACCTCACAGAGGAAACGGAAGTCGGTATCACGAATGTGACGTGAAGGAGGCAGTGTTGGGTTTAGGAGACCGTTTCATTCCAAACATAGACTGACTGAGCATTGCGTTTGGTTACAGCAATCTTTCCACACGGATCAGGGCGATTGCCATTGATTGCTTTTGACTAACTTTGCTTGAGATCAATTGACTTAGGACACGCACCACTTGACACGTCGCTTCTGAACAGACGCTATGTGGATCACCATGAAAATAAGACGTATTAACAACAGATGAATAAACTAAACTTCTGAGAAGATGTGTCATTTAATAATTTATGGGAAAACATTTCTGGTCAAAGTTATATACTTCATACAGCCATTTTCCTCGCCGAGCTGACAGTTTCTTGGAAAAGCAGCATCACCTGGGCACAGGAACGGAGATTGGCAAGACACGCTGACCTGGAGGACCAGAGCCAACGACGAGGATGGAGTTGTCGGACAAAGCCAGTCGACGTTGGATGGATGCAGGGGGTTGTGGTGCCGCGGTTGTGAGGCTCCTTGGAGGTCCAGGAGCTGAGTCTCCAGAGATAGTCATGGTGGTGGGGGAGCTCGATACTGCAGCAGAGACCAGAGTCCCGTGCATCTGGTGAGATGCCATTGGGTGTGAATGACCTTCTACAGTCCTGATGCCCCCTGGTGGCCAAGTTGGCAGCATGGGGTCTGCCCTGGCTGAGCTACTAGAGTAGGTCTTGTAAACCCAGCAGCCAGAGACTGCTGATGATTAGGGGAGCATCGAGAGGCCAGAACCATATTTAAAAAGAAATATTGTTTGCAATTCAACGTGCCTGGACACTATGATGTCAGGTAAAATTTACATCGGAAAGAATGTTCAGGGTCAGTGAAAGAGGACATCAGGAATTTACAATATTCGTAGTGTACATGTAGAGTGTATTCTGAAATGGACACCCCAAGAATTCAAAATACAGAACAGTCGAGATACCTTTTCCATTTCTTTAGTGCACAATGTACATTCCGAATATGACGCTGTTTAGTAGAAATGTTGGAGACAGCCGTAGATACTCAATGTAAGGAAAGGTTGGATTGCCTCAGTGTACAGTGTACATTCCCAAGGTGACGTTGCTTAGTAGACATGCTGGAAACAGCCAGACATACTCAGTACCCAAAAGGTTGGATTGCCTCAGTGTACAGTGTACATTCCCAAGGTGACGTTGCTTAGTAGACATGCTGGAAACAGCCAGACATACTCAGTACCCAAAAGGTTGGATTGCCTCAGTGTGCAGTGTGCATTCCCAGGTAGATAAACCTTCTCGGGAGTACTTGCCTACAAAGCACGTACTCGTAACTCGTTTTTGTACGAAGTGGTGTTGTTGTTGTATCTACATGTATATTGATGCATATTCTGGAATTGTGAGAGGGGTTTTTATATGCACCGCAGGGGATAATTTTCATGACTCTTTGTTTCCGATAAGACAAGCTCTCTGTAGAATCGACTTCGTCTGCCAAGGGTAACTACCAAAATGTGCTCTCTCGATTACTAAAGGCTTCCAGACAGGCACGCAGAGAGAGACACAGACAGACAGACACACAGACACACACAGACACACACACACACAAACAGACCCAGACACACCGAGAGACACAGACACACAGGCAGGCATGCAGGCAGGCCAACAATCAAAGACAAAGACAGATAGAGACAAACATAAAACCGACAGACAAACATACATAGGCAGAAAGAGATAGAAGAAGCAGGATGAGATAGGCACCAAAACAGACAGACACGTATATCTTAAAGTTGCAGAGACATGTAGGCACAAGCAAAATAAGACATAGTCACGCACGCTCCCACACACACACACACACACACACACACACACACACACACACACACACATACACACACACAAACAAACACACACAGAGTGTCACATATTAAAACACAAAGACACATTTTCCCGTTCGGCAATACAGTTAGTTCACAAACATAAGTGTGAAAGCAAGCACATCGGAGACAGTCAAGCTACGTCTACGTGTCCTTGATAATCAACAAGTACAGCCATCTTTGTGGGCAGGCGAACACACGTGCACTGAAATCAGTCAGCACGGTACGACGCAACGACCAGCTCACCTGCGAGACAAAGATAGCCGAGCGTGGTCATGAGAAGCAGCATGCTTCTTCTTCTTTTTGAACAGCGAAACGGGCTGGAAGGTGGGACGTCACTCTCATGAAATGTCGCACAGACACTTACATCCACGGCAGCAGCCTGACGTGATCACCGCCTTCACAAAAATACACCTTCAAAGCTTCCTCAGGAACACAACAATTCAGTGTCGGGCACAAAATCCCAAAGCCGCTGAATGTTCCGACAGCCCAGTCAATGGAGGAAGACAGAGTCAAAGGTCAGATATAGCTAATGGCTGTTATATCAGGGTCCTGCAAGTTCACACTGATAAACTCAAGGACCATATCTAACCATTTACACCTAGTGGGTGTTGCTTGCACCACCATTATCTAGTGTGCCTCTGGGTCAAGATGCCCTCAGGACCCACATTCTCATAGTCATGCGTCTATTTTGTAACATGCATTCATTACAAAATATTGACAAGTATATGACTGAATCCAGTGCATTAGCATGCCACGGAATAGTTTGTTTTTAAACAGACAGTAGATTGTGCCAGGCTTTATTAACATTTCAAAATGGCTATTGCTAAAATATCCTTTAAACTCAATGATTTGAAGAAGAAAACAATCATTTCATTAAAGTGAGGAAACTGACTTTCATGACAAGTTTGATTGGCACTGCAGAAGGAAATTGTGACGAGATCTTGCTAGGGGGGAAAACCCGGAAGAACTTTATCTGCTGACCATGTGTGCTACAAAGTAGTAGAGCACTCCATGGAACATTTCTAATTTCCTTTTTCATCACCCAATCTGACAAAGGACTCTTGAAAACACCTAAACCGTTGTCATTTTGAGTCATTTCCAGCTTGGAGTCTGCCCTCGAATCAGAACTACGATTTGACAATACACCGTAATACGATAGTCTATCCTGGTTCACACAATCAGTGAGTGTAAAACTCCTTTTAGTGTCAAAAAAGAAAGTCCGCTTCATTCAATACAGAAAAAACATTAATAGTATGTGTGTTGTAATTTATGTTAAACAGCTGCATAAAATGTACACCTTTTACATAATACTCCACCACACAGCTGATTCCTTAACGAGGTGTGGTGGCTTGAGGACCTCCATGACCCGGAGAGCCTGGCCAGGGGGAGTGTCGAAACTTCCACCTCTTTTGGTAGCGTTTCGTATAATGGACGGGTCAAAGGGTAGATGTAAGACAAATATCAGCCATCTCTCCTCGAGTATAAGGGGTATGAGAGGGATCACTCAGTCATAAAATCCATGGGCAGACTGGGCTCATCAGCCATGGCAGGCAGCCAGCCTAGGGGAGGGAACCCGAATACACGTTCTATGGATGAAGATGGAGATGCAGGACCCCTATGGTGCCGCCAAACCTCTGCATCACGCAATACGCATCATGATGAATTGCGCGCGGTCAACTTCACGATGTGGTGCTCGTCCTCTGAGGTTCCGCCGGGGAGGAAGAGTGCCGGCTTACAGCCTCCAATGGGCCCACCCTCAGCTACCAGAGGTCACCTCGCCTCTACTTGTCCGTCCAGGAGAAGAGGAGTGAGGGAAAATGCTACTGGTCGAGAGAAGACGTCCCTCAGAATAGCCACGTGGCCAGACCCAACACCAGTGAGGAGCAAACTCTATAGCAACCTGGAGGAGCTACGGAGAACAGCTGCATTTGTGCGGGCGACTGGCGCAATCATCTAGCAATCGACAAGAAGAAGAAGTACCTAATACTTTCAGCATCTTAAAGTTGAAAGTGAACGCTTCTTAACACTTTCTGTCATATCGAGGGAAAGGGATGGGGGTGGGGGAGGGGGAGGGGGAGGGGGAGGAGGGAGGAGGGAGGAGGGAGGAGGTTGGGGCTGAATGGTCAAGATGTCATTGCACAAGATCTGCAGTTGCTTGTGTCTGGTGGTGGGTACGACGTTCGAAGCGGTGCGAATCCCAGAGTTGCATCCGTGAGTGAGGCACTCAACTCAAACTGCTCCCCCCACCCAGGTGTAAATCCAAGTTCCTCTGAGGGGGGACTGTACACATTAATGTTGATCCGCTCATTTACAGCTGCTCGAGAACTTCAGATATTCTCTTCTTTTTGTAAAGATGAAGATGGTCCAATTAAAGAGGAAGTAACAATGTGCGGTTTGAGCATCCATCAGTGGCCGAAAAGTTCCAACATAAAGGCTAGCGCCGTGGTGACAAAGCAGGAAGACGATTCTATCATCTCAGCGTGGGTCAGACGTTATCTGAGGGCGTGCTTCACAGGGACGTCTACACAAAAAGTTGATGTAGTTTGGCTCAGACCTCTTGACTCGCATTGCTCACCCCACTCAAGAGCAACGGCGAGGACTTCTGAGGGCTTGGCAAGAGGACCGTACAAAAGTCATTGTGATGCGCTTCTTTGCAGCTCACCACAGAGTTTGAGATCTTCTCTTTTTG
>JAWQFJ010029762.1:20000-32500 GCA_034096865.1 Theodoxus fluviatilis | reverse complement strand
GTGGTGGTGTGGTGACGATGGTAGTGATGGTGGTGGTGGTGGTGGTGACGACGATGGTGGTGGTGGTGGTGGTGGTGGTGATGGTGGTGGTGATGGTGGTGGGGATGGTGGTAGTGGTGGTGGCGGCGGTGGTGGCGATGGCCGCGGCGGCGGCGGCGGCAACGACGATGATGATGATGAGGATGATGATGATGATGATGATGATGATGATGGTGACGACGACGACGACGACGACGACCACGACGACCACGACGATGACGATGATGATGAAGACGACGACGACATCAATATTTTAGTCATCATCACCGGGGACGACAACACAGCCAGGGGGATGAGCTGTCCAGTCCTGAGATAACTCTGCCTCTATTGGCGGGCCTCGAGTCTCTGCAGACTACGCAAAGCCCCAGCGCCAGGACAAGTTCAAACAAGTGTGAACTGTTCGAGTACGTCACACTGCAGCCCAGCCTGAACCGTGAATCTCCAGTAAGCAGACGCCAGGCACGGCTGCTGACTGCGTGAGGTGTTGGTCAGTGAGAGACATAGGTCTACTGTCTGTACGTATGTATGCTCGTATGTATGTACGTAAGCATGTACGTATGCATGTGCGTATGTACGTATGTTTGTACGTGTACATTTACGTATGTACGTATGCATATACCTATGTGTATATGTATGAATGTAGGTATGTATGTACGTATGGATGTACGTATATATGTTCGTATGCATGTACGCATGTATGTACGTATGTATGTACGAATGTATGTACATATGTATGTACGTATGCATGTACGTACGTGTGTACGTATATATGTACGTATCTGTGTATGTATGCATGCACGTATGTGCCTACGTATGCATGTACGTATGTATGTACGTATGCATGTAAGTACGTGTGTACGTATATATGTACGTATCTGTGTACGTATGCATGCACGTATGTGCCTACGTATGCATGTACGTATGTATGTACGTATGCATGTACGTATGTGTGTACGTATATATGTACGTATCTGTGTACGTATGCATACACGTATGTGCCTACGTATGCATGTACGTATGTATGTACGTATGCATGACGTACCAGGAGAAATGGGAATGCATCTGCCGTCCGCTCCCCGCACAGGCTGCTCTGCCACAGTGTCGAACTTGATCAGAATGGAGGGCTCCAGCTTCAGCTGCAACCAGAGTGTCAACAGGGAAGTAGCGAGATGGCAGGCTGTGATGATGGGAAGGTGTGAACAGTGAAGTAGCGAGATGGCAGGCTGTGATGATGGGAAGGTGTGAACAGGGAAGTAGCGAGATGGCAGGCTGTGATGATGGGAAGGTGTGAACAGGGAAGTAGCGAGATGGCAGGCTGTGATGATGGGAAGGTGTGAACAGTGAAATAGCGAGATCTCAGGCTGTGATGATGGGAAGGTGTGAACAGGGAAGTAGCGAGATCTCAGGCTGTGATGATGGGAAGGTGTGAACAGGGAAGTAGCGAGACGGCAGGCTGTGATGATGGGAAGGTGTGAACAGGGAAGTAGCGAGACGGCAGGCTGTGATGATGGGAAGGTGTGAACAGGGAAGTAGCGAGACGGCAGGCTGTGATGATGGGAAGGTGTGAACAGTGAAATAGCGAGACGGCAGGCTGTGATGATGGGAAGGTGTGAACAGGGAAGTAGCGAGACGGCAGGCTGTGATGATGGGAAGGTGTGAACAGGGAAGTAGCGAGATGGCAGGCTGTGATGATGGGAAGGTGTGAACAGGGAAGTAGCGAGACGGCAGGCTGTGATGATGGGAAGGTGTGAACAGGGAAGTAGCGAGACGGCAGGCTGTGATGATGGGAAGGTGTGAACAGGGAAGTAGCGAGACGGCAGGCTGTAATGATGGGAAGGTGTGAACAGGGAAGTAGCGAGACGGCAGGCTGTGATGATGGGAAGGTGTGAACAGGGAAGTAGCGAGACGGCAGGCTGTGATGATGGGAAGGTGTGAACAGGGAAGTAGCGAGATGGCAGGCTGTAATGATGGGAAGGTGTGAACAGGGAAGTAGCGAGATGACAGGCTGTGATGATGGGAAAGTCTGAACAGGGAAGTAGCGAGATCTCAGGCCTTGATGATGGGAAAGTCTGAACAGGGAAGTAGCGAGATGGCAGGCTGTGATGATGGGAAGGTGTGAACAGGGAAGTAGCGAGATGGCAGGCTGTAATGATGGGAAGGTGTGAGAACAGGGAAGTAGCGAGATGGCAGGCTGTAATGATGGGAAGGTGTGAATAGGGAAGTAGCGAGATGGCAGGCTGTAATGATGGGAAGGTGTGAGAACAGGGAAGTAGCGAGATCTCAGGCTGTGATGATGGGAAAGTGTGAACAGGGAAGTAGCGAGATCTCAGGCCTTGATGATGGGAAAGTCTGAACAGGGAAGTAGCGAGATGGCAGGCTGTGATGATGGGAAGGTGTGAACAGGGAAGTAGCGAGATGGCAGGCTGTAATGATGGGAAGGTGTGAGAACAGGGAAGTAGCGAGATGGCAGGCTGTAATGATGGGAAGGTGTGAATAGGGAAGTAGCGAGATGGCAGGCTGTAATGATGGGAAGGTGTGAGAACAGGGAAGTAGCGAGATCTCAGGCTGTGATGATGGGAAGGTGTGAACAGGGAAATAGCGAGACGGCATCCTGTGATGATGGGAAGGTGTGAACAGGGAAGTAGCGAGATCTCAGGCCTTGATGCTGGGAAGGTGTGAACAGTGAAATAGCGAGATGGCAGGCTGTGATGATGGGAAGGTGTGAACAGGGAAGTAGCGAGATAGCAGGCTGTGATGATGGGAAAGTCTGAACAGGGAAGTAGCGAGATCGCAGGCTGTGATGATGGGAAGGTGTAAACAGGGAAGTAGCGAGATCTCAGGCTGTGATGATGGGAAGGTGTGAACAGGGAAGTAGCGAGACGGCATCCTGTGATGCTGGGAAGGTGTGAACAGGGAAGTAGCGAGATCTCAGGCTGTGATGATGGGAAGGTGTGAACAGGGAAGTAGCGAGACGGCATCCTGTGATGCTGGGAAGGTGTGAACAGGGAAGTAGCGAGATCTCAGGCTGTGATGCTGGGAAGGTGTGAACAGGGAAGTAGCGAGATCTCAGGCTGTGATGATGGGAAGGTGTGAACAGGGAAGTAGCGAGACGGCATCCTGTGATGCTGGGAAGGTGTGAACAGTGAAATAGCGAGACGGAAGGCTGTGATGATGTAATGATGGGAAAGTCTGAACAGGGAAGTAGCGAGATGGCAGGCTGTGATGATAGGAAAGTCTGAACAGGGAAGTAGCGAGATGGCAGGCTGTGATGATGGGAACGTGTGAACAGGGAAGTAGCGAGATCTCAGGCCTTGATGATGGGAAGGTGTGAACAGTGAAGTAGCGAGATGGCAGGCTGTGATGATGGGAACGTGTGAACAGGGAAGTAGCGAGACGGCAGGCTGTGATGATGGGAAAGTCTGAACAGGGAAGTAGCGAGACGGCAGGCTGTGATGATGGGAAGGTCTGAACAGGGAAGTATGATGGGGAGAAGCATGACTGGCTGACTGCAGTGAATACATTATATTTGCTTGCCGTGTCTTTTCTCAGTCACATGATAATTCTATTGGATTAGTATGACAATTCAATCGTCCTGATCGGTGTGCAGTTAGTTTCATGTACTGGCAAAAAACAAGTTTTCAGATGTAAAGTTTACATCCTGGTCGCATTGGCAGCCTTGACAGAAAACTTGATAGCAAAACAATGCGAATATAAACCTTGCAGCTCGTACTTTCCATAATTTTCTACTTTGGGTTGTTGACGGAATTACACAGCCCGGGAAGGCTGAAAGTCGGCTCAGCCTCATTCCTGTCCTTCTATGTCCCTCTTTCTCTCTCTCCCCCCCCCCCCACTCTCTCTACCTCCCTCTTTCTCTCCCTCCCTCTCTGCCTCCTTTTTTCTGTGCCTCCCTCTCTACTTCCTTTTTTCTGTGCCTCCCTCTTCCCCCACCCCCACCCCCCACCCCCACCCCGTCTCTGCCTCCCTCTTTCTCTCCATCTCTCTCTGCCTTCTTTTTCTGTGCCTCCCTCTTTCTCTCCCCCCACCCCCACCCCACCCCCACCCCCACGCCTCCCTCTTTCTCTCCCTCCCTCTATGCCAACCTCGTTCTCTCCCTCCCTATCTGTCTCTCTTTCTTTCCCTCCCTCTCTTTCCCTCTTTCTCTCCCTCCCTCTTTCTTTGCCTCCCTCTTTCTCTTCCTCCCTCTGTGTCTTCCTTTCTCTGCCTCCCTCCCTCCCTCCTCTTTCTCTCCCTCCCTTTTTCTCTCCCTCTCTGCCTCCGTCTTTCTCTGCCTACCTCTTTCTCTCCCTCCGTCTCTGCTCCCGCCCTCTCTCTCTTTCTCTACCTCCCTCTTTCTTTGCCTCCCTCTTTCTCTTCCTCCCTCTGTGTCTTCCTTTCTCTGCCTCCCTCCCTCCCTCCTCTTTCTCTCCCTCCCTTTTTCTCTCCCTCTCTGCCTCCGTCTTTCTCTGCCTACCTCTTTCTCTCCCTCCGTCTCTGCTCCCGCCCTCTCTCTCTTTCTCTACCTCCCTCTTTCCCTCCCATCCTCCCTCTCTACCTCCCTCTTTCCCTCCCATCCTCCCTCTCTGCCCCCCTCTTTCTATGCCTCCCTCTTTCTCTCCCTCCCTCTCTGCCTCCACATTTCTCTCTCGCCCACTCTCACATCCCATGTATACCTTCCTGAGGAAGGGGGAGCATCTTCCCAGGGCTCCTATCTTGTTGCTGAGGTTCACGAAGCTTCCGGTGCCCTCAGTGGCTGCATAGAATTCCACGACGCGAGGCAACCGGAATCGAGTCTGGAACTCTTCCCAGATGTCCAAGCGCAGACCGTTGCCAATGGCAGCGCGTATGTTGTGCTCACCGTCATCCGGTTTCTGCAGCAACAAATCAAAACTAATTAGCCTATGAAGTGTCTTTGTTATACTTTCTTCCTGCGTGCGTGCATGCGTGCGTGCGTGTCTATCTGTGTGTTTGTGAGTGTATGTGTGCGTGTGCGTGTCTGTGTGCATGCGCGCGCGCACGCCCGATTCCGTGCGCGCTTGGTTGTGCATATGTGTGTCTGTATTTGTGTTTATGTGTCTTACTCTGTGTCTGACTGTATGTCAGTCTCTCCATCCTCTCTCTCTCTCTCTCTCTCTCTCTCTCTCTCTCTCTCTCTCTCTCTCTCTCTCTGCGTCTTTCTGTGAGACCGCCTGCGTGTCCATCTTTCTGACTGTGTATCTCTGTCTGTGTGTTTGTGTCTGTGTGCCTGTGAGTGTGTGTGTGTTTGTGTGTGTGTTTGTGTGTGTGTGTGTGTGTGTGTGTGTGTGTGTGTGTGTGTGTGTGTGTGTGTGTGTGTGCGTCTGTCAGTCAGTCAGTGAGTGTGTGTGTGTTTGTGTGTGTGTTTGTGTGTGTGTGTGTGTGTGTTTGTGTGTGTGTGTGTGTGTGCGTCTGTCAGTCAGTCAGTGAGTGTGTCTGCCTATCTCTGTGTGCGTACGCGTGTGCTTCTTTCTCCACACACCCCAC
The DNA here is from genome assembly GCA_034096865.1 of Theodoxus fluviatilis. Classification (NCBI taxonomy): domain Eukaryota; kingdom Metazoa; phylum Mollusca; class Gastropoda; order Cycloneritida; family Neritidae; genus Theodoxus; species Theodoxus fluviatilis. The sequence continues at coordinate 26,962 of JAWQFJ010029762.1, read as the reverse complement.
ACCCATTTCTCTCTCTCTCTCTCTCTCTCTCTCTCTCTCTCTCTCTCTCTCATTTGTAAGCCTCGCTTACTCTCTTTTCACGAACGATTTTCCAACGCAGCTTCCATGATCTACATTTGTATAAAATTTGATATACTCCTGCTGACTAGAGTGCATACCGTCTGACACACTGACAAGAGAACAGAACTTCAACTGATCAATCAGACCACCTGGCAACCATTAGCCAAGGGAGATTACCTTGGGTTGCACCACCAGGTAGCGACACAATTCCCCGATGTAGTGGATGACGGTAACTTGATGACGTCGGCAGTCGGGCCAGAAGTTGCTGGCAGAGAATTTGACTCGCAGCAGCAGCGTTGCCCCTGGCAACAGAATTCCTTGTGCATATCAGAAGACGTGCGCCTAGAGACAGAGCGGTCAGAGAACACCTCCAGTGTTCCTTGCAAAGGTCACCTGATGTTTGAATTGACAGGACAAAAACCTGTAACTGCTGATGGGCGATACTAAGTGAGAGCCCAGAAACCTGGGGCGCGTTTCTTAGTCAAGTATTCCTCGAGAATCTCGAGAGAAACTCGAGGGCTAGGCGTTGCCTACGGCGTCTCGTTCACAAGGAGGCACTCGCTGCAAAGGAGGGTGACCGAGGTAGCTGCGGAGGTATGTATGTATGTATGTATTTTCATTTGTATTGTGCCATATATCACATCACAGAATGTGCTCATGGCGCGACACTGTGAAATAAAAAAGTCTTGAGGCCAGATTTGAAGGCCGCCATACACAGAGCTGACCTCAGTGACTCAGGAAGCTGGTTCCACAGTCTGGGTCCCATAACACTAAATGATCGATAGGTACCTCGTCGCGCTAGCTGCAGAGGCCCTGTTGAACCAAAATGGCGGAGACCGTACCAGTCGGGTTGCCGCTCACAGACGGCAGTGCCTACAATATGCTTCTCACTGTTCGAGAATACACGGAAGTATTAGCTCTTCGACTGTTTATTGCTTTTTTTTCGTAGAAAAAGTTCCCATGCCATTCGAGATGTCACCATGGTGTGTCCTATCAAGTGAAAAACTGCTGTGATGTAGGCCTATGTGTCGTCAGTTATTTCGTCTATCGGCCGCTTCTTTACCGAGTCTCGCGCCAGGACGCGGCCATGTTCTCTCGAACTTCCGCCTTGCCAACTAATGATTGGCCGTTTCATAGACGTCTTTCGATGCTTGCCTCGCCCTCGGCTTGCCCTCGAGGAGGGTACCTCGCGCAGGCAACGCGCCCTAGAGGTTCCAGCTAATGAGGGCGCATCGAGCGTCACCTTCCCTACGTCATACTTACCGAATTTAGGGAAATGTAATAAGGTATGACAAAGAGGTAATTCACACCTAACCCATTGCCGTGTGTTTTGCTGAGAGAATGCTAAAGGCCTCCGCACACGAGACAACTCCACTCGGGCAACTCGATTGCTCGCCATACATTGCTTTGTGTGCGATGTCGGTTGAAAGCAACTGGCAATCCAAGCAACTTTCTACGCCACCAGCAACTGAGTTGCTCGAGTTTAAACCTGTTCTAGTTTTGGGGGGCAGTGGCGTGCCACTCTCTGTGAATCCACCAAGAGCCTCGTTCTCGTGTACTCGCGGCTATTGCACATTTAATGGCGGACGTCTTCGCTTCGCTCAGAAAACGCTGAATTTGGGGACACTAGAAACCCCATCCAAAGAAAATGTAAGCCATGAACAGCATTAATGTATCAAAGCTGTATGCTGAATGCATCAATAGGTCTTGAAAGCTCGTACAATGTAAATTTCAAAATGCAGGTCACACGCAGAACCGTGTGTCCGTGGGTCGACGTGTTCGCAACGTGGCGAGAGGTGAAAAATCACAGTGGAAGCGTGTGCGAGCTGCAGTCTCCAGCATTGCCTGGCACATGGCAAGCAACCGGCCGCAAACAACGTGGCAAGAGATTTTGGTTGCCTCGTGTGCGGAGGCCTTAAGAACATCTTATTTCAAAGCTTAGGCGTGGCTCCATACCTGTACTCTCTACCATGAACTCAATGATAGCTGGCTTTTCCCCTGACTTGCTCTCTCCTTCGACCTACAAGCGTTCCGTGTTAATTTCCACCTCTCCCCTCATATTGAGAAAACATACTTCTTAAGTAGAAGTAATAATAATAATAATATGTTTATTTGTAAGGCGCACTTCCTCCACACAGTCAAAAAAGTACATAGTGAAGCTCTAGGCGCACACACACCCAAAAACACGCACACATTATCATACAGTTTGAGCCTGGACATGAAACGCACATACGCACATTATAATACAACATGCATCCTACACGTGAAGAAACACACACATGCATTATATACAAACATGAGCCTGAAACATTCAGCAAGTACGAAATATTTTCAATAGGACTTAGAGAACAAGTGGGTTTTCAGATTTGACCGAAAGGAAGCTGCAGTGTTTGCATGACGCACTGAGAAGGGGAGTCCGTTCCAGGTGGTAGGACCCTGGTATGAAAAAGTACGCTGACCAAATGTTTTTGACCTAACGGATGGAATTTTGAAGATGCGAGTGTCGCAAGAAGAGCGAAGTTGTCTAGATGGTGTGTAGATGTGAAGGAGTTGAGACAGATAGAGAGGAGCGACAGCAGAGACAGAGTTGAAGCAGAGGCAGGAGGTTTTGTATTGGATCCTAGCAGAAACTGGTAGCCAATGAAGAGAGTGGAGGATAGGAGTAATGTGATGAGACTTTCTAACTTTACAGATGAGGCGAGCAGCAGAGTTCTGGACTCTTTGGAGCCGATCCACGAGATACTTAGGGCAACCGGAAAGAAGGCTATTGCAGTAGTCGAGGCGTGAAAGAATGAAAGCACAGACGAGAGTTTGAGTAGCTTCTTGTGTGAGAAGATGACGAATTGCACTGATCTGTCTGATGTGCATGTAGGCGATCTTGCATGTGTTCCTGACGTGTTCCGACATATTGAGATGACAATCTAAGGTAACACCAAGGTTCCTAACTGATGGAACGAACTCCACATCACAGTCGCCAATCTTAAGAGAAGAAGGGAGGGCATCAGTGGCTGTCCTGCTTGATCTTACTAGCATGCATTCTGTTTTACTGTCATTCAGTTGAAGCTTATTAAGGGTCATCCAGTTCTTAACATCTAGAACACAGTTTTGCATGGATTCAACGGTGGGTTGGATTTGATCGAGGGTAGCTTCTTTGTAAAGCTGGTTGTCGTCGGCAAATGCATGTTGGTTTATGGAATGCGAACCTACAATGTCGAACAGGGGTTGCATGTACATGACAAACAAGACGGGTCCGAGGACGGAGCCTTGGGGGACACCAAAACTGACTGAAGAGGTGGCTGATGTCAAGTTATTTACAGATACTGTTTGCTGTCTATTTGAGATGTAGGAGTGAAACCAAGAAAGGGCCGTGTTAGTGATTCCGTAGGTGTTCTGCAGGCGAGTGAGGAGAATGGAGTGGTCTATCGTGTCAAATGCTGCGGAGAGGTCGAGTAGGGTGAGAAAGCATAATTTGCTATTGTCAAGGGAGGTAAGGAGATCATTAGCTATCTTCAGTAGGGCGGTTTCAGTGGAATGGTTTGATCGGTAAGCAGATTGAAGTGGGTGTAGCAAGTTGTGAGAGGACAGGTGTTCAAGAAGTTGATTGAGGACGATTCTCTCCACGACCTTCGACAGAAATGACAGGTTTGACACTGGTCTAAAATTCTTGAGATCGTTGGGGTCTAGACTAGGTTTCTTGAGGAGGGGCTTGACTAATGCTGACTTGAAAATATCTGGAAAAGAGCCTGACACTAGTGAGTCATTGATGACGGACGTGATGGTGGGGAAAAGGGCGTCTAAACACTCTACGAGGAGGGGAGTGGGGATGGGGTCAAGTTCACATGAGGTGGGGGTGGCATTAAGAATCACCTTTTTCACAGTTTAGAGAGATTGAATTGCTTCTATCCGCTCGTTTTGAAACAAAATTCCCCACAAACTACCGATTGGTACATATTGAGGCCTGAAGAAGAGGCTGTAAGAGCCTTAGCTCTGTATTTCTATTCTTCACATGTAGTTCCGAAGACATGAGACCATCAAAGAGTTCTTATGGTCGTGACGTAGAGTTATGGAGACTCGCAGCCTAGTGCCAGAGAGACCAAAAAAACTCCGGAATGAAGTCATGAACCTCACGCAAGAGTTGTTTTCATAAGTGAAAACGAGGTGGAAGTTGTAAGCAATTTCTCGTTTCTTGACAGAGGCATCAGCTGTTGGGAATTCATCAATCATGACTGCAAACCTACAGCAGATGATGGCGTCAGCAGCCTCCTCATAGCTTCGAAAGTGTGAAAAACCGAACAAAATTCTTCAGGAAATTGGACTCCGTTTGTCTGGCTCTAGAACAATGCTTCCCTTGTTTCATGGATGCCATACATGGAGCGCTCGTAACAAGAATGAAAATGAGTGATTGGATGGAGAAACATGTTTTTGGCTGCGTCGCACCCTGTATGGAGTATAATGTTCACCGGAGAGAGAAAATGTTGCAAAAGCTCTGATAAAGTAGATTAAGACCTCAGAAAAGCCTTTGTCTTCGTGCACGCTCATTTCAAACTCTAGTACTAAACAGACCGAAAATGCAGTTTAACATATACTGGCGTTGTAATCGTTTTCACAATATCCATAATTGTACAATATCTTATTTGAATGTTCACATGTCTCCTGCATGGCAAAATGTGGACAGAAAAGGCTGACATCAGTATGTCGCCTGTTTCTCGTTACTTTTTCGATACGAAACAAGCACGAATGATCAATAGTGTGAACGCTGTGAAGTGAGCATCGCAATTACTCTGACATTGCAACCCGCACGGCTTCACTCAATCTCGCCTTGATTTTCTTTACCTTGTGGCCAGTATTACCTTAGATAACATCGTATTTTCTTGTTCATGCTGATCACACTAGGCAATGACGAAGCTTTTGCTAACAAGAACTGATAATGAGATCATTGTACATGGGCACACGTTGCGCACGGGGTCTGTCAGGTTCTCCACCATAAAAGGGAGACAATTCAAAAAAGTGTTTAGGTTGCAGGAGGAGAAAGAAAAACGTAAATTTGCTAAAGAAATTTAGGTGAGGAGCCATACTTGCAGCACATGCTTACTTGAAGTATAGGTTACGGATTCCTGACTTTGTTACCATTTTTCTTTTTTCTTTTCTTTTGGTCCTATCGTTGTGCTTAGAAAACTTCCTGAATGTTAAACAGAAGTATTCGGGTTGGGGAATAATTGTCCACCAGTCTTATGTAGAAAGCAGATCAATCGGGACATTATAATATAATTCATGTTGTGACATTTAATGCAACAAAACAACATATACGTGACAAATCTCCAAACTTCATACATTTGCTGTGATGCGAGGTGTAGTTTTCAAGACCCAGCAGCAGTACGCCTCCGTCAGTGGTGTCCGAACATGGACCCTGGCCCTGCAGTTGTTTTTCTGTCGCAGTCCCTGCTGTGATTGTGCAGTCCCTGCTGTGACTGTGCAGTCCCTGCTGTGACTGTGCAGTCCCTGCTGTGACTGTGCAGTCCCTGCTGTGACTGTGCAATCCCTGCTGTGACTGTGCAGTCCCTGCTGTGACTGTGCAGTCCCTGCTGTGACTGTGCAGTCCCTGCTGTGACTGTGCAGTCCCTGCTGTGACTGTGAAATCCCTGCTGTGACTCTGCTATCCCTGCTGTGACTGTGCAGTCCCTGCTGTGACTGTGCAGTCCCTGATGTGACTGTGAAGTCCCTGCTGTGACTGTGAAATCCCTGCTGTGACTGTGCAGTCCCTGTTGTGACTGTGCAGTCCCTGTTGTGGCTGTGCAGTCCCTGTTGTGGCTGTGCAGTCCTCGCTGTGACTGTGCAGTCCCTGATGTGACTGTGAAATCCCTGCTGTGACTGTGCAGTCCCTGCTGTGACTGTGCAGTTCAATCCTGCATGCAATGGCAGTCCCTGCCATGACAGTGCAATCCTTGCTGTGACTGTGCAGTCCCTGCTGTGACTGTGGAATCCCTGCTGTGACTCTGCAAATCCTGCTGTGACTGTGAAATCCCTGCTGTGACTGTGCAGTCCCTACTGTGACTGTGCAGTCCCTGCTGTGGCTGTGCAGTCCTTGCTGTGACTGTGCAGTCCCTGATGTGACTGTGCAGTCCCTGATGTGACTGTGAAATCCCTGCTGTGGCTGTGCAGTCCCTGCTGTGACTGTGCAGTCCCTGCTGTGACTGTGCAGTCCTTGCTGTGACTGTGCAGTCCCTGCTGTGACTGTGCAGTCCCTGCTGTGACTGTGCAGTCCTTGCTGTGACTGTGCAGTCCCTGATGTGACTGTGCAGTCCCTCCTATGACTGTGAAATCCCTACTGTGGCTGTGCAGTCCCTGTTGTGGCTGTGCAGTCCCTGCTGTGACTGTGCAGTCCCTGCTGTGACTGTGCAGTCCCTGATGTGACTGTGCAGTCCCTGATGTGACTGTGAAATCCCTGCTGTGACTGTGCAGTCCCTGCTGTGACTGTGCAGTTCAATTCCGCATGCAATGGCAGTCCCTGCTGAGTTTGTCCAATCCCTGCTGTGACTGTGCAGCCCATACCGGCAGTGGCAGTCCCTGCTGTGACTGTGCAGTCCTTGCTGTGAGTGTGCAGTCCCTGCTGTGACTGTGCAGTCCTTGCTGTGAGTGTGCAGTTCAATCCTGCATGCAATGGCAGTCCCTGCTGTGACTGTGCAGTCCTTGCTGTGAGTGTGCAGTTCATTCCTGCATGCAATGGCAGTCCCTGCTGTGACTGTGCAGTCCCTGCTGTGACTGTGCAGTTCAATCCTGCATGCAATGGCAGTCCCTGCTGTGACTGTGCAGTTCAATCCTGCAGTGGCAGTCCCTGCTGTGACTGTGCAGTCCCTGCTGTGATTGTGCAGTCCCTGCTGTGACTGTGCAGTCCCTGCTGTGAC